>SKCR01036248.1:0-114824 GCA_019454045.1 Zanthoxylum bungeanum
GGGGAGCAAGAGTTGGGTTTTCATGGTGAAAATCGCAAGTGCTAGCACACTACGAGTCTTGCGAAGGTGGTAGGAGGTTCACCCATGAGGTCGGGACTCATCCGACGGAGTTTAGAGCTTCGTTTTGAGACCCGAAATTCTGTTTGCCAGCAGGAACAGTGGACTGTTGCAGTTTGGCGTGAAGGGCAGTACGTTTTTTTTTTGGGCTTTCGTCTTCAAATCGACATAACCGATCAATGTGAGTATTCCGCTACCTCCGTTGATGTATTCACGCATTATTTCATGTCTTGATTTGATCTTGGGACCTTAGAATAAACCACATTTAATACTTTTGCTGGTCTATTTTTTCTACTACTTCGTGTCGAACTCTTTGAATTTATCAAAAGTTTCCGATTTGTGTTTCATTAAGATAACATAACCATAACGTGATGCAAACATCCGTAAGGTTACGAATATTTTATTCACACCTTTAGCCTAGCTTGACATGGGCCCACTTATGTCACTATGAACGGGGCTAACAGCTCGGTGGCACGTGTACCTTTACCGCTAAAGGCCTTTAGGCACTTTGCCTAATAAACAAGATTCGTAGATGTCATATGATTTAGGATCAAATTTGTCCATAATATCCATTCTTCAAAAGAGTGGATATACGAGTCTTGTTAATGTGTCTCAGATAAAAATGCCACAAATAAGTCTCGTCTGATTTACTCAGTTTGAGCCTTTTATTTGTCATATTATATGTTTGAGATTCATTTATATTCAAAATATAAATAATGTTATTCACATCTAATGTGTATATCTCAATATCATCTTTATAAACAAAAACACCCAGTGTTCTGGAACATATATGTATACCCGCAATAAGTTAAACTAGATATAGAGATAATGTTTATAGTCAAACTAGGTACATTATAACAGTTTCCTAATTTAAGTACATGCCCAAATGGCAGTTCCAAAACTTAGGTTCCCACAGCCAAAATAGTGACTCTCGTCCCGTTTCTGACTCGCAGGTCGATCTCATCTGAAGCCAGTCTCCTGCTAATCAGCAGATCCCGCACATCAGTACATATGTATGTACCACACCCAGTATCAAAATCCAATTTTAAAAATAGCAGTGGATTTGTTTATAACAAACATACATGAAGTCAGAGCCTTGCCCGCCTTCACTTCCTTTATGCCTGCCTTGTCCATACGGCAGTCACGCTTCCAGTGACCCCATTTGCCACAGTTTAGGCAGACATATTGGGATATGTCCTTTTTCTTCCCAGAAGACTGTGACGAATTTGCCTTTGCCCTTTTTCTTCACACCCCCAGAAGCCTTCAGCCAAGCTTTGGCCTTCTGGGATGTCAAAGTAAGATGTGCCTTGCGCTTTTTGCCCTTTTGGAAGCTCTAGCTCTGCCTCCTTGGGCATAGCCATTAACTCTCCAAGCGTTTTCTCTTGGTTCATGATGAACCCGCCCCAGCATTCGGGCAGAGACTGTAATATCAAATCTATAGAAGTCTCGGCCTCGTAGGTAATGCCCAGCTAACCTTAGCTGTTCGATGTCAGCAATCATCTACGACACCTAATGCTCGACATATGTACCCTCTGACATGCGCGAGCAAAAGAGCTTCTTTTGCAATTCATACTTCTGAGATCTAAGATTAGATCTGTGAAGATCCTTCAAATTCAACATCATACTATAAGGATCCAATCCTTTGTTCTGACGACAAATTGAGCACTAAATTTATCATCACGATGAGTCTTCCAAAGCTCATGCTCTACTATTTACTCAACTCATGGATCAGGCCCGAGAGGTTTCTCTATTATATAGAGTAACTTCTTGGCTCCCAGGACTATCCTAAGATTTATCTCCCAATCTGGAAAATTGAAGCCGTTAAAGACATTATCGCCCATGATTATGTCTGTAACGCTAATCTTTCCAGCCATCTTGATTGCTATAGTCTAACTATCCAGTCAACGATTTTGGGTACACTCAAAATGTAATGATTACTATAGTCCAACTATATAATCAACTACAAGTGGAGTAGTGTGTTGTACAGTCTAACTGTTCAAAGAAAGCAATATTCAATATTAGTCCAACTAATATATTTATAACAATGATAAATTAAAATAAAAGAGCGCGTATTGGCAAATATTTAAACAAAATTGCAAATTTAATACTTGCCTCCCACTATTTTTCGGCGAGCCTCTAACCCTCTGTGGAGTACTCAGGAAACCTAGTTTCCTAGTGGGCTAGGATCCCGTTAAATAACACACAACCTTGACTTTGGCCAACAAGTTGTATGAAACTTAACTAGGTAGATCTCTAAGATCAATTGGATCCCATCCAATTCCTAGATCCAGTAGGTAGACCTCCAAGTCCGAAACATATATCCAATATATGTAAATATATCCAATATATTTCCTAACCTATTTCCTCTAAATCAGTTAAGCGGGACCCATTGATAGTGGGAAAGCTTCGTAATCCACGCCGATGAACTAGAAGTGACCTTGACTTTGGCCAACAAATCACAACCGCCCAAGACATGCGATATGGAACAAAGCTTTCTTGGTTCAAACACATCCGCGATGGACATTGATCTTGAATTTGGCCAACAAACCAATGCCAATCTTGGATCTTGAGAAAGAACCACTCAATGGAAGGAATAACGCTTAATATTTGAGGAGGGTTTTTGCGTAATTGGCAACCAATTTATTATCTTTGATTAGGTCTCATCATACACCCTTAAGCATGCATTCTAAAAGCATAATAAGGCGCGAAATAAATTAATAATGATATGCGGATGGATATATAACAAACTTTTTTCCTAGAACAAATCTCTCCATTTCCTCTCTCCCGCTAGCACTATTCATACTTCTACCCAATTACATAACACTAAAAGAAATCTCATTTACATTGAGGGGAATTGGTGAGAAGAGAAATACAATAAGAAAAGAGATAATGGGCTGGACACGCAGGTCCAATTTAATAAATTCTAAATTTATTACAACAATTTCCAAAATTGCCCCCACCCTTCTAATATCCATCCGATATACATTATTCATACAATACATCCAAGTATTCACATATAGCATGTTATTCAATCAATCTAATACAATTAATTAATCTTTAAATTAATGACCATCCAATGTTCAAACAATGATTTGATTTGCGCGAGCCCAACTCGTTTAAGAATAAATACTCAAAGTACGTATTCTTGAATTATATCGAACTACAATTTTTAAATCCAATATAATTTGTATTCAATACTAATTCTAATTTAATTCCAAATTAAATAATTACACTTATTTATGTGCCTTTTAGACTTAGATTCTAAATCCAATCTTAATGGGTCTCAAAGGCCCAATTAACATCCAATGTCAATTTAATTAAAGTCCAATGGGGTTTTAATTAATTCTTAAGGCATGGGCTTTGACCAATATGGATCAAAACCAAATGCCAAGGCCCAATTTAGGAATCACCATTTGCCATAAAATCAATTTAGGCCCATTAGGCCCAATTAAATTGTTAAAGGCCCAAGTATTATATTTGGACTTTATGGAATGGTTTTAGGCCCAATTTGGATCCAATCCAATTGTCCTAAACCAAGCTTGGCCCAACCAAACCCATTAAGCCCAAATACAACAATATTAGCCCAATCCAATTTAAAGACTAATTTTATTGTTAACATAATATTCTAAATATCATATTAATTAATTAAAGTGTAATTGCCATAATTAATTAGTTAAACCAATATTTCCAAAACATCAATTAAAAAAAACTCCATGGGAGAGGGAGAGGTTCACGGCATTAGAGGGGAAAATAGAGAATATGAAATGCTGTGAATAGTAACTATATCTTACTTCCAAAGTTGAGTTAGTTTAAATACAAAGTTTGTGTGTTGAAATGGGTTTGAGTGATTTATAAGTAAAGCAAGCCTAACTTTAAACAAATCAAATCCATAAATTAAGTCCAACCACTTCCATCATATGTCCAACAAGTTGATGTAAGTGAAGTGGGTCCTACCACTTTTAAATTCCAAATTTAAGTCAGCTAACTCAACACACAACTTCCCTCGGGCCCGGGTTCGTTTAATTTCGAACTAAAAAAATTTGCTGTTACGACATAATTAAATCCAATTTAATTAAATAATTATATCTCGCAAATTATTACGAAAGTCGCTTACGAATTAATTCTAAATTAATTCGTTCGCTTGAATTAAAATCCAATTTAATTCCGCATTGAAATCCAATTTCAATTAATATATCCAATATATTATTTTAGCCCAATTAAATAAATTAAATAGAAAAATCTAATTTAACTATTAAATTAACTTTACCGATTAATTCCAAATTAATCGCGTTCTCTCTTCTTCACGAATTAATCCCAGATTAATTCATGACGCAATTAATCCCAAATTAATTTTCTCTCTGTTAATTAATCCTAGAATAATTCTTACCGTAATTAATCCCAGATTAATTTTCTCTCTCATAATGAATCTCAGATTAATTATGTTCGAGTCAAATGTCATCGGTGAATCTTTGGAAAGCGACCCAAGAGATCCCTGGATATGTTGGTAGTAAATACGGTCATCAGATTATCTGAATAGGTGCGTACCCGGTACCACGTTCTTATCGATTTACAAGACATGATTGGCTTCTAGCAAAATACCATGGCTACCCAATTCTCCAGAAATATTCTTTAAAGGAATATATAATCTTTATCAAGCGTTGTATACTAAGTATTACGTATTACGATCCATTATCAGATGTCATATGCTAGGCCTAGTGCTGGAATTGTGTCTACCCCGTACGAAGCATATATCGGATAACTGGCAACTAGTCTCTATAATCGGATAATCATGACCTAGTCATATTATCCCGATGACTGCAGTACTTAAGAGTACTAGTTCCGAATTTTACATGATCATCATCTCCATATGACTGAAGTGATACTTCCATCTTGACATCACACCCAATACACTACGATTTTCAGTATACCCAGAAGAGGCGTACACAGAACCTGTTAAAGCCCCGGAAGACCAAAACGAAAATGTACTGATTGTCGCAAGTATTAGCGATGCAAGTTGTTGGACAGTTATGACCCATATCGTCACTATTTGTACAGATCATGGTGTTTTTGTACAAATTAACTATGTGACAAAGGAAATTGCTCTCTTATCATTTGTGATTAGATCACCAAATATGTATAAATGATATGAGGTCCTAATGATTAGTTCCTGGATTGAGATGATATGAGACAGTATCAATCCACGAAGGTTTAATCATTAAATATCCCTAGTCAGAGTATTATCGAGATTGGACATCGATAATGCGGAAAAGACTAGTATTACACTTGTGCGCGTTGTGAGGGCATAACAACATAGTTCTCATATATTTGGGTATAGGATACTCATGCAAGTATAGTAGGAGGTTGTGTTTTACCGATGGTACGGAAAAAAGCTTCGCTCTGGATAGACCCCTCGAAATTCCATTGGTAGTATGACTATGTGTCTATGGAAGTCCGAAATCAGGGTAGGTGTATGTGGTCTTAACCTGAGACTTGCACTGCTAATACTTGCGACAATCAATATACTTTGGTTTTAGGTCGTCCAGGGCTTTAACAGGTTCTGTGTACGCCTCTGCTGGGTATATTGAGAATCATAGTGTGTTGGGTGTGATGTCAAGACGGATGTATCCCTCCAGTCATAGTGGAGATGATGGTCACATAGGATATGAGACTGGTTCTCATATATGCTGCAGCTATCGGGATATTATGACTAGGTCATGTTTATCTGATTATAGAGACTAGTTACCAGAGATCCGATATGTGCTTCGTACGGGGCATACACATTTCCAGCCCAAGCCTAGCACGTGACATCCGATACTGGATTGAAATACGCAATATTACGTATACTACTACGCCTGATATAGATCACATATTCCTGTAAGGATATTTCTGGAGAATTGGGTAGGCATGGCGCTTTGCTAGAAGCCAACCTTATCTTGTAAATCGGTACAAACGTAGTACTAGGTACTTACGTGTTCGGATAGTCCGACGACCAGATTTTACTGCCAACATATCCAGGGATCTCATGGGTCGCTTCCCGAAGATTCACCGATGACGTATGACTCACACTTTAATTAATCTGGGATTAATTAGATGAGAGAGAAAATTAATCTGGGATTAATTAAAGAGATATTTTATCTGGGATAAAATATTAATTAAAGAGAAATAACGATTAATTTGGAATTAATCGATAAAATAATATATTCGATATATTATACGAAATTGGATTTCGACGCGGAATTGAAATTAGATTTTAATTCGGGCAAACGAGTTAATTTAGAATTAATTCGTTAGCGACGTGAATAATGATTTTGCTAGGCATAATTATTTAATTGCGTCGTAATGGAAAATTCGTTAATTTGGAATTAGCGAACACGAGCCCGAGAGTTTTTGCGAGCGCACTCACATTTCGAATTCAAGTTCGGCCCGCAAGCCACATCAAGCGTCAAATCATTAGTCACATAAAGAGTCAAATCATTAGTCACTTTGAGTGATGTGACAACTTGTCACTTGATTAATTGAGTGATGTGAATAGTTGATGTGGTGGTTGAAGGCATTTATTGATTGACTTTTGGAAAGCAATTTATGTATTTGATTTTAGAAAATCATTTACTAATTTTTGAACAACCAACTCATCTCTCTCTCATTTTCTCTTCTTCTCTCTCTCACCTAAAGGGGCTGCATCTTCTTCTGTTTTCTGGTTTCACCGAGAACCATTGAGAAGATAAGGATTTTTGTAGCAAAACTTCCTAAGTGCTAGCACACCATTTGAGTCTTGCGAAGGTGATAGGGAAATCGCACATGTGAGCATGGAATTTCAAATAAAGCTTGGAGCTTGATGGAACCACACAAGGCCGAATCTTGGAGAGCCATTTCAGCTCACTGCCGTGACCACCAAGGAGGGCATAAAAGATTTTTGTTCTTCACCGCATCGCCTCAACTGATCGATGTAAGTATTCCTCAACTTCCTCGTGTATTCGCACTTATGTTTCATCGATTTAATCAATCCCCGAGACCGTAGAGAATCTCAACAATGGTATCAGAGCGAGTTAAAAGCATGAAACTTGATTTAGAGTTAAAATTGGGTAAAATATATTTGAGCATGATTTGATGAAATTGGACGATTGAGTATGCTTAAATGTAGTTTAATTGAAGTTTGATTGGATCAATTTCATGAAAAGTTGTTTGGAACAATTTTCCCCAAAAATCATGGCTTGGCCGAATGATGACATAACCCTAATGTCTTGGTATTTTTTGATTTTGATTCATTGGATGAGTTGGAATCATATTGGGAAAGTTGATTGTGGACTTAATTGGATTAAAACCGAATCGATTTGTAAAAACCCCTAATTGCCGAGACATGAAGCATGTAAAATGGGTTTGATTTTTTGATTCAATTGTGTTGGACACTAATTGATGATAATGAGCATAATTTATTAGGCTAATTGATATTTTCTAAATTTTAATTTGGGTAATTAATTATGTAATGCACTTTGGTTAATTAAATTGTGAAATTGGATTTTTGGAATTTAATTATGTTAGGCTAATTTTGGAAATTGGGCTTAAAAGTTGTAAATGGGCTAATTGGGCTTGGTTGTACCACGTTAGGTTTAGGCTAAATTGGTTAGATCCAATTGGGCCCAAAACCATTTCCATAAAGTCCAAATGCGACTAATGGACCTTAATTGTTTTAATTGGGCCTAATAGGCCTAAATTGATTTCTAGGCTTATGGGGTTATTCCTTGATTGGGCTTTGGTTATTGGGTTTGACCCGAGTTGACCAAAAGTCCACGTCTTAAAAGAATTAATTGAAAGCCCATTGGACTTTAATTAAATTAACGTTGGATGTTAATCAGCCTTTGAGACCAGTAACGATTAAATTTAGAATTTAAGTCGTAAAGGTTCGTCAAATAAAGTGTAGTATTTAATTTGGAATTAAATAGCGAATTAGTATTAAATACATATTAATTTGGATTTAATGTTGTAGTTTAATTTAATTCAAGAATTCGTACTTTGAGTACTTATTCGCAAAACGAGTTTAACTCGCGCAAAATCAAATCGTTGTTTGAACATTGGATGGTCATTAATTATCAGATTAATTAATTGGATTAGATTGATTGATAACATGCTTGTGTGAATACATGGTTGCGATGCATGAATAATGTATATTGGATGGATATTAGATGGGTGGGGCAATTTTGGAAATTGTTGTAATAAATTTAGAATTTATTAATTGGACCTGCGAGTCCAGCCTATTACCTCCATACCCTTTGTATTTCTCTTCTCACCTATTCCCCTCAATGTATATGAGGTTTCTTTAGAAGTGTTATGTAACGGGTAGAAGTAGAACTTGTGCTAGTGAGAGAGAGGAAAGTGAGAGATTTGTTCTAGGAACAATGTTTAAGTATACATCATCCGCATATCATTATTATTTATTTATATGCGCCTTATTATGTGTTTAGAATGCATGTTTAAGGGTGTATGATGATGAGACCTTAACAAAGATAATAAATTGGTTGCCAATTTGCACGCGAAAAACCCTCAAACAATATTAAGCGTTTTTCCTTCCATTGAGTGATTCTTACTCAAGATCTAAGACTGGCATTGGTTTGTTGGCCAAAGTCAAGGCCTTTGTCCGTCGAGGATGTGTTTGAATCATGAAGGCTTTGTTCCATAACGGTGTCTTGTCCAAGTTGTGATTTGTTGGCCGAAGTCAAGATCACTTCTTGTCCATCGACTTTGATTACGAAGCTTTCCAAGATCAATGAGACACGCTTAACTGGGATCACTAAGTTTGTTGTGCCAAAGCCAAGGCTTAGTTGATTCAGAGGAAAAAGGTTAGGCAATATATGGATATATTGGCATATATAGGATATATGTTTTGGACTTGGATGTCCACCTACTGAGATCTAGGAATTGGATTGGATCCAATTGATCTTAGAGATCTACATAGTTAATTATCATACAATTTGTTGGCCAAAGTCAAGATTGTGTGATATTTAACGGGATCCTAGCCCACTAGGAAACAAGGTTTCCCGAGTACTCAACAGAGGGTTAGAGGCTCGCCGAAAAATAGTGGGAGGCAAGTATTAAATTTGCAATATTCATTTAGTTACTTGCCATACGCGCTCATATCAAATATTACGTCAAATAAATTATTTATTAGTTGGACTAATATTTAATTGTTGTTTTTTAATAAAACAGTTGGACTGTATTCAAACTATTTCAATTAATAGTTGATTTTATAATTGGATTATAGTAATCAATATAATTGAATTTAATCTATTAATTTATAGTTGATTATATAGTTGGACTATAGTAATCATTATAATAAATAGTACCTAAATTGTTGATTTATAGTTGGACTATTAGAATCAAGATAAATTGAAAGATTAGTGTTTTAAACATAATCCTGGGTGAAAATGTATTTAAATGACTTTAATTTTCAAATTGGGAATAATTTCAGGATGGTCCTGGAAACTAAGAAGTTACTTTATTTGATAAAATAACATATTAAGCCTAAGCTGGGAGTTAAGCAAATAGTAGAACATAATCTTTGGAAGATTTATGTGATGATAACTTTAGTGCTTAATCCATTAAACTTGCCAATAAGACTCCTTAATTTCTTAATCAGAACTAAGGATTAGATCCTTATACTATGATAATGAAATTGAAGGATCTTCACAGATCTATTCTTAGATCTTAGAAGTACTAAATTGCAATACAAAACTCTTGGAGAGTTAATGGCTATTCTCAAGGAGATAAAGCCAAAGTTTGCAATAAGGCAAATAGCGCAAGGCGCACCTTACTTCAACATCCCAGAAGGCCAAGGCTAGTCCAAAGCCCTCTGGAGTGTGGTAAAGGGCAAAGGCAAAATCATTATAATCTTCTGGGAAGATAAATGAATATCCCAAAATGTCTGCCTAAATTGTGGCAAACGGGATCGCGGAATCGTGACTGCCGTTTGAACAAAGCAGACATGAAGGAATTGAAGACGAGCAAGGCTCTGACTTCAAATATGTTTGTCATAATTATGTTCAATACTAGTATTAAAATTGGATTTTAAATACTTAGTGTGGTACATAAATATGTACTGGTGTGCAGAATCTGCTATGAGCAGGATACTGACTTCAGATGAGATAAATCTGCGAATTGAAAACGGGACGAAAGTTGCTGTTTTAACCATAGATACCTAAGTTTAGGAACTACCCTTCGGGTGTGTACTTAAATTAGGAAACTGTTGTAATGTAACTAGTTTGACTAGATACATTATCTCTATATTAGGGTTTAACCCGTTGCGGGTATACCTTTATATTCGAGAACACTAAAGTGTTTTATTTTATAAAGATGATATTGAGATAAACACATTAGATATAAATAACAGCATTTATATTTTGAATATAAATATATCTCAAACATCTAACATGACAAACAAATAGCTCAAACTGATTTAATCAGTTGAAACTTAATTGTGGCATTGTTGTCTGGGACACAATAAAACAAGACTCTTATATCCATACTTTTGAAGAGTGGGTACTAGGACAAATTTGATTCTATTCAATATAGTCTACGAATCTAGTTTATTAGACAAAGTGCCTAAAACACCTTTACTTGGTAAAAATGCAAATGCCACCGATCTGTTAGCCCTAGTTCATAGTGAAGCAAGTGGGCCTATGTCTAGCTAGGCTAGAGGTGGATATGAATATTTCGTGACCTTTATGGATGTGGCATCGCGTTAGATTTATATGTTTCTTTTGAAACACGAATCAGAAACTTTTGATTAATTCAAAGAGTTTCGACATGAAATAGACAAACTGATCGGCTAGACCATGATGAAAATACTTAAGCAATAAGTTTCTCATATACTTGAAAGAGTATAGTATTATTTCAATGAGGACTCCTCTCGGAACACGTCAATTTTACGGTGTGTCCGATAGGATAAACCGAATTACGTTAGACATGATAAGGCTAATCATGAGTCGCTTTGAGCTACCATTTCCTTCAACGGATACACATAAACATTGCAGAACTTATTTTGAATAAGGTTCCATAAAAAAATCTGTTTGACAGATTTCATATTAGATTTGAACATGAAAGAAACTGGGTTTTCTCATTCCTGAATATTTGGGTATGCTAGGCATATATTTGGATGATACCAAACTAGAACCCAAATCGGATAAGTGCCTAAATTGTAGGTTATCCTAGGGAAACCAAAGTATAGTACTTGTACAACTCACTAGAGAACAATTTAATTGTTGCTCACCATGCGGTTTTCCTAAGAGGAATACCTATATGCAGTGGTAAGTGGGAGGATAGTAAAACTCGATGAAAATCGGAGTAATACTATTCTAGGCACCGATTCCTTAATGGAAGAAAGATAGTTCATCAAGGATGAAACTATACTAGTAATCTTTGAATTCACAAGAACCGCGTAGATCGGAGAGAGTCAGAAAACAACCTGGGGTATGGGTTTCTGATCTCACCTCATAAAGATCTCAATCTTATTGAGGAATACAAACTGACTACGTATGAGGAAGTGATACAAGGTATCGACTCCCTATTATGGCAAAGTGCCATAATGTCCGAAATGGATTCCATGTATATCGACTAAGTTTGGATACTATTTGATGTACCACAAGTCATTGTGCCTATTGGTACTATAAGTCTTCAAGGAAGACATACGTGGAAGGCAACAAAACCAACGTACAAAGCTAGGCTTGTAGCGAAAATGTATCGTTATCAAAATTATGTTGATTACGACAAAACCTTTTACCTGTTGTCACGGTAAATCCATTTGGATAATGCTTGCTGATGTTGCATATTTCATTCATGAAATATGTCAGCTAGATGCCAAAATCGCTTTCCTTAATGGAAACCTTTTGGAGGATGTTTACAATATCCTGTCGGTTTTTATCGTACCAAAACTAGCAAACAAGGTTTGCAGGTAATTCGATCCATGTTTGGATTGAAACAAGCATTGAGTTCTTGGAATTATCGTTTTGATGTAATCATAATGGTGTATGATTTAATTCAAAGACGAAAATGATTCTTGTGTATATAAGGAGGTTAGTGGGAGCGCACTGACATAATTGTCCTAAATAATCATAATATGTCATTTCTTGGAAATGATATTCCCAAATACAATCGGTGAAAGCTTGGCTTTCATGAAAATTCTCCGTAGAATTCTTGGGAGAAACAACCTTTATTCTAGGAATAAAGATCTACTGGGATAAATTTAAAGTTGTTGGTAATCTCCGAGAAATTGTACATTGAAAAATGTACGTGACCTGGTGTCTCATACGCTTTGAGCATATGGAGACACAATCAGGCCAATCGAAGTGATAGTCACTGGATTGATGTTAAGAACATCATTGAGTATCTTAGAGGAACTAATGATGCTATCTTAAACTATGAAGATGGAGAACTTGAAGTGACTGGGTTCACTGCTGCAAGTTTCCTATTCGAAAAAAATGACTATAAGTCCTAACAACGGTATTATAAAGTTTAAATAGCGTAACAGTGAGCTGGAAATCTTCCAAGCAAGATACTGTTACCGAATAAACAACACAAGTGGAATATTGCAGCAGCTGAGGCAGCAATAGAAGCCATCTGGATTGATAAAAATTTAATTAGATTAGATATAGTTCTGTTAGCAGCTAAGCTAGGCTACAACACAGGCTAAAGAATTAATGGTCTCATCAACGATCCAGATATATACTTCGACTATTCATCTGATTCGTTCGGATCATACATCGTGGCGATGTGATGATCGTATAAATCGCATCAGATGATAATCATGCAAATCCACTGACGAAAGTCTTTCCTCAGCAGTTTGAGCGAACCGTACATAGTTCAGGTATAGAACACTCGAGTGACTGGCTATAGGCCAACTGGGAGATTGTTGGACAGTTATGACCCATAGCGTCACTATTTGTACAGATCATGGTGTTGTTGTACAAATTAACTATGTGACAAAGGAAATTGCTCTCTTATCATTTATGATTAGATCACCAAAGATGTATAAATGATAGGAGGTCCTTATGATTAGTTCCTGGATTGAGATGATATGAGACAGTATCAATCCACGAAGGTTTAATCATTAAATATCCCTAGTCAGAGTATTATCGAGATTGGACATCGATAATGCAAAAAAGACTAGTATTACATTTGTGCGCGTTGTGAGGGCATAACGACATAGTTCTCATATATTTGGGTATAAGATACTCATGCAAGTGTAGTAGAAGGTTGTGTTTTACCGATGGTACGGAAAACAGCTTCGCTCTGGATAGACCCCTCGAAATTCCATTGGTAGTATGACTATGTGTCTATGGAAGTCCGAAATCAGGGTAGGTGTATTTGGTCTTAACCTGAGACTTGCACCGCTAATACTTGCGACAATCAATATACTTTAGTTTTAGGTCGTCCAAGGCTTTAACAGGTTCTGTGTACGCCTCTGCTGGGTATATTGAGAACCGTAGTGTGTTGGGTGTGATGTCAAGACGAAAGTATCACTCCAGTCAAAGTGGAGATGATGGTCACGTAGGATACGGGACTGGTTCTCAAATATGCTGCAGCTATTGGGATATTATGACTAGGTCATGTTTATCCGATTATAGAGACTAGTTACCAGAGATCCGATATGTGCTTTGTACGGGGCAGACACATTTCCAGCCCCAGGCCTAGCACGTGACATCTGATACTGGATCGAAATATGCAATAATACGTATACTACGCCTGATATAGATCACATATTCCTGTAAGGATATTTCTGGAGAATTGGGTAGGCATGGCGCTTTGCTAAAGCCAACCTTGTCTTGTAAATCGGTACAAACGTAGTACTAGGTACTTACGTGTTCAGATAGTCTAACGACCGGATTTTACTGCCAACATATCTGGGGATCTCATGGGTCGCTTCTCGAAGATTCACCGATGACGTATGACTCGCACTTTAATTAATCTGGGATTAATTAGATGAGAGAGAAAATTAATCTGGGATTAATTAATGAGATATTTTGTTTGGGATAAAATATTAATTAAAGAAAGATAAAGATTAATTTGGAATTAATCGATAAAATAATATATTCGATATATTATACGAAATTGGATTTCGACGCGGAATTGAAATTAGATTTTAACTCTGGCGAATGAGTTAATTTAGAATTAATTAGTTAGCGACGTGAATAGTGATTTCGCAAGGCATAATTATTTAATTGCGTCGCAACAGAAAACTCGTTAATTTGGAATTAGCGAACACGAGCCCAAGAGTGTTTGCGAGCGCACTTGCATTTCAAATTCAAGTACGGCCCGCAAGTTACATCAAGCGTCAAATCATTAGTCACATCAAACGTCAAATCATTAGTCACTTTGAGTGATGTGACAACTTGTCACTTGATTGATTGAGTGATGTGAATAGTTGATGTGGTGGTTGAAGGCATTTATGGATTTACTTTTGGAAAGCAATTTATGTATTTTATTTTAGAAAATCATTTACTAATTTTTGAACAACCAACTCATCTATCTCTCATTTTCTCTTCTTCTTTCTCTCGTCCAAAGGGGCTGCATCTTCTTCTATTTTCTGGTTTCACCGAGAACCATGGAGAAGATAAGGATTTTTGTAGCAAAAATTCCTAAGTACTAGCACACCATTTGAGTCTTGCGAAGGTGATTGGGAAACCGCACATGTGAGCATGGAATTTCAACTAAAACTTGGAGCTTGATGGAACCACACGTGGCCAAATCTTAGAGAGCCATTTCAGCTCACTGCCGTGACCACCAAGGATGGCAGAAAATATTTTTGTTCTTCACCGCATCACCTCAACCGATCGATGTAAGTATTTCGAAACTTCCTCGTGTATTCGCACTTATGTTTCATCGCTTAAATCGATCCCCGGGACCGTAGAGAATCTCAACACAAGTCTCAGGTTAAGACCAAATACACCTACCCTGATTCGGATTCCCATAAACACATAGTCTTCGAGGGGTCTATCTAGAGCGAAGCTGTTCCCGTACAATCGGAAAACAGAACCTCCTATCACACTTGCATAAGTATCCAATACTTAAATATATGACTACTATGCCATTAAGCTTCCATAACGCGCACAAGTGCAATACTAGCCTATTCTGCATTATCGATGTCCAGTCTCGATAATACTACGACTAGGGATATTTAATGATTAAACCTTTCGTGGATTAATACTGTTTCATATCTTATTAATCTTGTACTAATCATATGGACTTTTATCATTTCTATATCTAAGTAATCCAATTACAAAATGATAAAAGAGCAATTTCCTATGTCACATAGTTAATTTGTACAAAGAACACCATATCTTTTATAAATAGTGATGCTGTGGGTCATAATTGTCCAACAAACACCTACACGTCTATACTAGTCTCCAAGACTTATGGGTCATTGAGAAACCATTGGAATCATATAATACAGTATATGACATGTACCGGTCTAAACAGGTTTACTTTTCTGACCAAGTAGTGTAAACCTTGACCAGGAACTATCTGAGAATGACAACGTCATGATACAACTCAATGTCAGTTGCGACGCTTTTGCAACAGTATCATGACTAGTCATCCTAAGGTCTATTACGTCTTTACCATATTAAAAGATATATTATATTACAGAAACTGCTTATTTTATTTATAATAAAACGTTTTACATAAGTATTTTCAAGGAAATACAAACGGGAATTGGCACTCTGAGCACTGATGAGCGGAAAATATATCAATATTTATCGCCCATTTTACTTAATATTTTGTTTAGTTTCTCGGGTTTGATAAACGTTTTGATGTGTTTTAATTTATTTTGCAGATAAAATAATATTGGGACTCAATGAAATCATTTAGGAAGAAATCTGGGTCAAATAAGAGGAATAATTGGACTTGAAATATTAATTTTGGGGATTGGAAACTTGAAAGGGCGTTCTAACGAAGTGTAGTTTCGGAAATTCTAGTTTTGCGCAACTATTGGATTTTGGGCATAACCATTTATTCCGATTTCAGATTGAGCTGATTCAAGTTCCAGATTAAAGAAGTCTCAAATATCTACAACCTTTAAGAACAAAATAATTTCGAATTCGGAATATTTCAAGACCAAAATTGATGAAATATCCGTAAGTGTGTAATGTGTAATTATTAAAGTCATTTTCAAAGCAAATAAATAAATAAATAAATAAATAATAAAAATAGTCAAGCTCCCACCAATCATGATAGAAATTAATAATGGATTTGGTGGAGCAATTAGTGGAGGAATTAATGGAGCAATTAGTGAAGGATTTGGTGGAGCATTTGGTGGATGATTTGATGGAGGTAAAATTTTGCCTATAAATATCAAGCCATTTCATTTGTAAATTCATACTTTCTTCTTTGAAATTCCTTAAGAATAACTAAGAAGATTGTATCTTGTTTGTTTATTTACAGCTTTCAGTAATTAATTTCCACTTTCGCACTTTCTTTTTTTACTTTTCAGTTTTTACTTTCTGCAATTTACTTTTACGCACAGTACTTTCCTTTCTTTACTTTTTCAGTTTTTACTTTTCAAGCAATGGGGATGTAACTCCACCTTGATGGGGTAAAAGGTAAAGCTTTTATTATTACTATTTAGATTAATCTCCCCTAATTATAATATAATAAGTATTAAAAATCTGACTTAACGAGGATACCGCCATATTGGTCGGTTGGTAATTAATTATTAATTTGACTTAATCAGGATACCGCCTATATGGCTGGTTGGTAATTATCACGCAAAGTTAATATATTATATTAAGGGAGATATCCAAAATAGTAGTAATAAAATTGGATCCTTTTACCTCGGCATTTTCTTTATTGTACTTTTACTTTATTTACTTTCAGTAATTTACTTTTCAGCAATTTACTTTCAGCAATTTACTTTCCAGTAATTTAATTTCCAGCATTTACTTTATGTCTTTTCTTTTATTTAAGTTTCCAGCAATTTACTTTCAGCAATTTACTTTCAGCAATTTACTTTCAGCAATTTACTTTCAGCAATTTACTTTTCAGCAATTTACTTTTCAGCAATTTACTTTTCAGCAATTTACTTTCCAGTAATTTAATTTCCAGCATTTACTTTATGTCTTTTCTTTTATTTAAGTTTCTACTACCCGTAAATATGTGTCGTAACTAAGCCAGTTATCTGAGGTTGTGACGAAATCCAATATCACCGGTTTATAAGGGGTTAAATTACAGTTTGGGTAATATAAAGGTTTATTTATTGAGCCTTAATCCTAATACTTTTTATTAACTGGCCATTAATAAAATTGAACTGGTAAACTTAAAATGAACTTGCAAAAGAGATTTTAGGTTAAAGACTTTAGACTCAATAGCCCACGATCTTCCTTGAGGATAGATAACCATTTAATAGATTTCCTTACAGGATAGGATTATACCTGTCGGGCGGGGGTAACCATAATTGGAACTTAATCTTAATGAATTCAGATAACTTGGTTAACATAGGAATATGATTAATTAGGTTATACTGGGTATTTGTATTTGATCATCGGAAGAGGCTTTTACATAATTTCATGTTCCAGGTTAATAAACCAATATATTACACAAACGTAAAATAACCACTTCATCTTTTAATAAAGATATTGGAAGGATTCACAACCCTGGATAGTTTTATAAATTTGAATTTTCTTCAATCTACTTTCAAGCAATTTATTTACTTGTTTTAATTTTAAAGTCACCACTCAATCAAACAATCAATCCATTAGATACTTGTAAACATTTAACTTCATAAATTGATAATAAAATGTTTTAAGTTTTTGTTGGATCGATACGTTTTATACTACTTGAACGATACGTGCGCTAGCGTTATATGTGTGTGATTACGCCGGTCAAGTTTTTGGCGCCGTTGCCTGGGACTTATTTATCTTTCACTATTAGTTTTGGGTTAGATACTGTAGGACACAGAAATCGGCGACGCTGTTCTAGGCTCGCGGCCTAGTTGGGAGTACAGAATAGCCCGTGTGGGAACTAAACCGGAGAAATAACATGGAGTCGCCACCCGGTGTGAACCGGGAAAATGTGATTTAAGGTCGCACTCACTCCTCACAAGGGAAGACCTCCAACCGTTGGGTTCAGAATGGTCCCTTAATTATGTCACTTGTAATGATATGATTTGTGAAATAAACTAACCGAATCTACTCAACATGTATCCTCAAAGGTAACTTAGATCTAGTCCGCATTCATCAAAATAAATCCTATGACTAAGTTCGTATGCTTTAAAAGTAAGTCATTATAAAGGCAAGCATATCACACAACGAGCATGTCGAATCATCAAACACAAAGAACAAAAAAATAACTACTTAAACAAAATGTAAACTAAATTCCTAATGCAAAATCAAAGTATTAAATCATGCATAAATAAATAACATAGTCATACTTAAAAATAAACAATATTCTAGACGAAATCATGCTTAGATAAATAAATAACCTACTAGATTAAATCATGCTAAATAAATAAATAATCTACTAACTACATCATGCTCAAATACAAGATTGGATGAAGCGAAATACGTGTGTATCTTAAGTAGTACGTGGTATTGTATCCCGAGTGCAAACCGAAATACCGTCCATTCGAAATCGGCTACATAATTTACGTCCGGGTTTCCATTCGATATACCACAAGAGAGAACAAATACTCTGTTCATCCGGAAATCACATCATGCACCAATCCACAATACTCATATGAAATAAAGTATTAAAATAAATAAAAAACCGAAAGATAATAAATAAAAAGGTGCCCTCAGGTCTAACCTCTTTTGTCGTCTCTCGAAAGCGCGTTACACAGCCGTCAGAAGGGTTGATGCTTCGCAACTCTTCCGGTTCACTAATCCAACGTTTTTCCTCGCTGTTTTACTATTTGGGCTGCTGTTTTCACTCTGTTTCACTGCTATTTTCGCTGTATTTTCTGGTCACTGTTTTAAGGCAACTTATGGACTATTTTACGGGTTATTTGGACTGGTTTGGGCTGTGGTTTTTGGACTGTTTTGGGGGCAGTTTTTGGACTATTTTTAGTGTGGTTTTAGGGCTGTTTGGGGGCATTTTCTGAGGTGGTAAGATGCGGAAAATTTGGTAGTGCAGTGGGTGTGATTTGTGGCAGTTTTTGTGTGTGCAGGGAGCGCAGTTCGCATGCAGTGAGGGCTATGATATGCGGCTATTTTTGAGTGTTTTATGTGTGTGAGTGGTCTGTGTACGTGTGTGCAATTTGTGAGTGCGTGAAGGTGAGTGGCTTATTTGTGCAGTTTGTGAGTGTGTGAAGGTGAGTGGCTTATGTATGCAGTTTGTGAGTGCGTGAAGTTGAGTGGCTTATGTGTGCAGTTTGTGAGTGCGTGAAGTTGAGTGGCTTATGTGTTGAAGGCTAATGCGTGAAGAAGGGTTTATTGAAGGCAGTTTGATGGCTTGCCGTGAGGCAGTGGGTGGTGCGACAGTAGAGAGGGTTTAGAAGAGTTGGCGATCAGCAATGGGCGTGAATCTTTGGGTTATTTTCTTTGTGTTTTTAGGGTGAATATGCGTGAATGAGCTTTGATATTTCTTGTCAATATTATGCGTGAATCCTAAAGGTTTGGATGTGTGGTGAAGGCTTCTTTTTATAGGCAAAGGGATGGGGTCTATCCTTGTTTGAGAAGGAAAATGATTTGTGTAATTAATGGGAGATATTTTTAATTAGTATGTGATAATGAAAAATATTTTAATTAGGGAAGTGATTTGATTTAATTTGATTTCTTCTCTTTTAGTTAGGGATATGATTTGATTTGTATCTTTTAATTAGGGAATGTAATTTAAGTGGATTAGGAAAGTATTTGATGAGATTTCTTTAATTTAGGAAGGGGATTTGGCTTGATTTAATTGGATTTGATTTAATTTAATTTTTGACATGTGTTTTAAATATTTTAATTATTATTGGATGTGATTTAATGGGCTTGGGCTAGGTGGGCGTGTGGCTTTGGTTTTGGGCTAGGGATGTGTTTTAAAACAGAGGTCCAACAAGCAAACCCGAAGCTAAACAAGCGAATTAAATCCAATAAGATGTCAATTCCTGACTCTTCCCTTCTGACGTCCGTTTCCCGTGGCTTCCACGACTTAAAGAGGAGTGTCTCCGTATGAGACTCATCATAGGGACTTATATGCAAAAATGCAGTGCCTACAGTCTCCCCCACTTTGATGGGACTTGTGCAGTGTGTGACAATGACAATCCAATCAAAGTTTATGCAATGCATTTTTACTTACCTGGCTCGCCAGCCGCCACCTGACTTGCCTGTTACTTCGAACTGAGTTGATGATAGGTGGTCAATTCCCGAACCGTTGTTGTGATGTGGTTCATTCCCGAACCGTTACTGGGAGGTGGTCCATTCCCGAACCGTGCTCCATTCTCGAAGTGCCATTCCCGACTTGTTCATTCCCGAACCTTGCTCTATTCTCGGATTACCATTCTTGGCTTGTTCATTCTAGGACTCTGCTCCATTCTCGGATTACCATTCTCGGCTTGTTTATTCTCGGACTCTGCTCCATTCTCGGATTGCCATTCTCGGCTTGTTCATTCTCGAACCTTGCTCCATTCTCGGATTGCTATTCTCGGCGTGTTCATTCTCAAACCTTGTTCCATTCTCAGATTGCCATTCTCAGATTTTTTATTCTCGAAGTGCGTTCCATTCTCGGAGTGTCATTCTCGGCTTGTTCATTCCCAAACTGTGTTCCATTCTGGGAGTGTAATTCTCGGCTTGTTCATTCTTGAATTGTGTTCCATTCTCGGAGTGTCATTCCCGGCTTGTTCATTCCCGAACTGCATTCCATTCTTGGAGTGCCATTCTCGGTTTGTTCATTCTCGAGATGTGTTCCATTCTCGGAGTGCCATTGTCAGCTTGTTCATTCTCGAACCTTGTTCCATTCTCGGTTTGTCATTCTCGGCTTGTTCATTCTCGAACCTTGCTCCATTCTCGGATTGCCATTATCGGCTTGTTCATTCTCGAAACTTGTTCTATTCTCGGATTGCCATTCTCGACTTGTTCATTCTCGAACCTTGTTCTATTCTTGGATTGCCATTCTCGGCTTGTTCATTCTAGAACCTAGTTCCATTCTCGGATTGCCATTCTCAGCTTGTTCATTCTCAAACCTTGCTCCATTCTCGGATTGCCATTCTCGGCTTGTTCATTCTCGAACCTTGTTCCATTCTCGGAGTGCCATTCCCAGCTTGTTCATTCTTGAACTGTGCTCCATTCTCGGAGTGCCATTCCTGGCTTTCTGATTATGTGTGGGCCTCAACCCTGAGACTCATACCCAAAACTGATACTGATGTGGGCCTTGAACCTGAACTGATACTGATGTGGGCCTCGCCCCCAAACTGATACTGATGTGGGCCTCGCCCTGGGACTCATCCCCAAAACTGATACTGACGTGGGCCTCAACCCTGGGACTCATCCCCAAGCTGATACTGATGTGGGCCTCGACCCATGCTCCATCCTCAAACTGATACTGATGTGGGCCTCGCCCCAAGACTGATACTGATGTGGACCTCGACCCCAGACTGATACTGATATGGGCCTCGCCCCAAACTGATACTGATTTGGGCCTCGTCCCCAGACTGATACTGATGTGGGCCTCGCCCCCAGATTGATACTGATGTGGGCCTCGATTTTGGGACTCATCCCCAAAACTGATACTGATGTGGGCCTCTCCCTGGGACTCATCCCCAAAACCGATTCTGACATGGGCCTCAACCCTGAGACCCATCCCCAAACTGATACTGATGTGGGCCTCGACCCACGGTCCATCCTCAAACTGATACTGATGTGGGCCTCGCCCCAAACTGATACTGATGTGGGCCTCGCCCCCAATCTGATACTGATGTGGGCCTCGCCCTCAGACTGATACTGATGTTGGCCTCGCCCCAGACTGATACTGATGTGGGCCTTGCCCCCAGACTGATACTGATGTGGGCCTCGCCCCAGACTGATACTAATGTGGGCCTCGCCCCACACTGATTCTGATGTGGGCCTCACCCCGAGACTGATGCTGATGTGGGCCTCGCCCCAAACTGATACTGATGTGGGCCTCGCCCCATTGGGATTCATTCCCAAAACTGCTGATAATGTGGGCCTTGACCTTGGGATTCATTCCAAAACTCTGATAATGTGGGCCTCGACCCAGGGATTCATTCCCGGATTCATTCCAAAACTCTGACGAAGTTGGCCTCGACCCTGTGATTCATTCCAAAACTCTGACGATGTGGGCCTCGACCCTGGGATTCATTCCCAGATTCATTCCAAAACTCTGATGTAGTGGGCCTCGACCTTGGGATTCATTCCAAAACGCTGACGATGTGGGCCTCGACCATGGTATTCATTCCAAAACTCTGACGATGTGGGCCTCGACCCTGGGATTCATTCCAAAACTCTGACGACGTGGGCCTCGACCCTGTAGGACACAGAAATCGGTGATGCTGTTCTAGGCTCGCGGCCTAGTTGGGAGTACGAAATAGCCCGCGAGGAACTAAACTGGAGAAATAACATGGAGTCACCACCCGGTGTGAACCGGGAAAATATGATTTAAGGCCACACTCACCCCTCGCAAGGGAAGACCTCAAACCATTGGGTTCGGAATGGTCCCTTACTTATGTCACTTGTAATGATATGATTTGTGCAATAAACTAACCGAATCTACTCAACATGTATCCTCAAAGGTAACTTAGATCTAGTCCGCATTCATCAAAATAAATCCTATGACTAAGTTCGCATGCTTTAAAAGTAAGTCATTATAACGTCAAGCATATCACACAACGAGCATGTCGAATCATCAAACACAAAGAACAAATAAATAACTACTTAAACAAAACGTAAACTAAATTCCGAATACAAAATCAAAGTATTAAATCATGCATAAAGAAATAACATAGTTATACTTAAAAATAAACAATATTCTAGACTAAATCATGCTTAGATAAATAAATAACCTACTAGATTAAATCATGCTAAATAAATAAATAATCTACTAACTACATCATGCTCAAATACAAGATTGGATGAAACAAAATACGTGTGTCTCTTTAGTAGTACGTGGCATTGTATCCCGAGTGCAAACCGCAATACCGTCCATTCGGAATCGGCTATGGAATTTACGTCCGAGTTTCCATCCGATATACCACAAGAGAGAACACATACTCCGTTCATCCGGAAATCACATCATGCACCAATCCACAATACTCATATGAAATAAAGTATAAAAATAAATTAAAAAATGAAAGATAATAAATAAAAACGTGCCCTCAGGTCTAACCTTTTTTTTCGTCTCTCGAAAGCACGTTACACGGCCGTCGGAAGGGTTGATGCTCCGGAACTCTTCCGGTTCAATAATCCAACGTTTTACCTCGCTGTTTCACTGTTTGGGCTGCTGTTTTCACTCCGTTTCACTGCTATTTTCACTGTATTTTCTGGTCTCTGTTTTAAGGCAACTTAGGGACTATTTTTGCGGGTTATTTGGACTGGTTTGGGCTGCGGTTTTTGGACTGTTTTGGGGGTAGTTTTCGGACTATTTTTAGTGCAGTTTTAGGGCTGTTTGGGGGTGCTTTCTGGGGTGGTAAGATGCGGCAAACTGGGCAGTGCAATGGGTGTGATTTGCGGCAGTTTTTGTGTGTGCAGGGAGCGCAGTTCGCATGCAGTGAGGGCTATGATATGCAGCTGTTTTTGAGTGTTTTATGTGCGTGAGTGGTCTGTGTACGTGTGTGCAATTTGTGAGTGCGTGAAGGTGAGTGGCTTATTTGTGCAGTTTGTGAGTGCGTGAATGTGAGTGGCTTATGTGTGCAGTTTGTGAGTGCGTGAAGTTGAGTGGCTTATGTGTTGAAGGCTAATGCGTGAAGAAGGGTTTATTAAAGGCAGTTTGATGGCTTGCCGTGAGGCAGTGGGTGGTGCGATAGTAGAGAGGGTTTAGAAGAGTTGGCGATCAGCAATAGATGCTGCTACTGGAGGAGCTTAAATGGCAAAAGGAGAAAATCAAGCCTGTGACATAATCGAAGAAATTCCCAACAATAATTCATTGTGGCCAACAGAAAGGAGCATGATCCAAAGAATTGCAGGAACTTATGAAGTTGGAGCCAATACAATAGTGAGTGCAAAACTTGATCAGATATGCAAATTCATGGAGACTCATATCATGCAAAGCAATATTGGATCCACAAGTTCACCATATGGAGGAGCACCAGAACCAGTTCAACAAGAAGTGACGGTGAACTATGTCAACAATTTCAACAGACAGGGGAATGTCAACAATTTTAACAGACAGAGGAACAATCCATATTCCAACACCTACAACCCAGGATGGAGGAATCATCCCAATTTTTCATGGAGCAACAATTCAGGGAAAAAGAACAATCCACCACCTGGATTCCAACAGCAGAACAAAGGCCAAGAGTATGAAAAAGAACCAGAAATGAAAGAATGGTTTGCAGAGATGTTCAAAAAGCAAGAAGCAAAATACGATGCCATGTTTCAAGCCCAAATAGCATTCAATCAAAGCCAATCTACTTCCATTAAAGCATCGGAGAATCAAATTGGACAACTGGCCAATGCTCAGAGTTACAGACCGCCAGGAAATCTTCCCAGCAACACAGAACCAAATCCAAGAAACCGAGGGAAGGAACAATGTCAAGCCATTACTTTGAAAAGCGGTACTGAAATCAACAAAGATGTTGGAATCAAAACATCCATTGAAGAAGTTCCAAAAGAAGCAGATCAACAGATGGAATAAAAAGAAGCAAAGGAAAAAGATCAAATCACTCCACCTCCACCTTTTCCACAGCGTTTTCAGGAAAAAAAACTGGACAAGCAGTTGGCTCGTTTCTTGGAGGTTTTCAAAAAGCTTCATATCAACATCCAATTTGCAGAAACCTTGGAAGAAATGCCCAACTATGTTAAATTCATGAAATATATTCTTTCACGAAAACGAAGATTGGGAGATTACGAGACTGTAACATTGACGGAAGAATGCAGCGCCATCTTTCAGAGGAAACTTCCCCCAAAGTTGAAAGATCCTGGCAGTTTTACTATATTTTCTTTTGTTGTTTTACTCGAGAAATAGCAAAATGTTAGGTTTGGGGGTGTAATGAGCGGAAAATATATTAATATTTATCACCCATTTTACTTAATATTTTGTTTAGTTTCTCGGGTTTGATGAACGTTTTGATGTGTTTTAGTTTATTTTGCAGATAAAATAATATTGGGCTTGACATGTTAATTTTGGAGATTGGAAACTTGAAAGGGCGTTCTAACGAAGTGCAGTTTTGGAAATTCCAATTTTGTGCAACTGTTGGATTTTGGGCATAACGTTTTATTCCGATATCGGATTGAGCTGATTCAAGTTCCAGATTAAAGAAGACTCAAAGATCTACAACTTTTAAGAACAAAATAATTTCGAATTCGGAATACTTCAAGATCGAAATTGATGAAATATCCGTAAGTGTGTTATGTGTAATTATTAAAGTCATTTTCAAAGCAAATAAATAAATAAATAAATAAATAATAAAAATAGTCAAGCTCCCACCAAACATGATAGAAATTAATAATGGATTTGGTGGAGCAATTAGTGAAGCAATTAATGGAGCAATTAGTGGAGGATTTGGTGGAGCATTTGGTGGATGATTTGATGGAGGCAAAATTTTGCCTATAAATATCAAGCCATTTCATTTGTAAATTCATATTTTCTTCTTTGAAATTCCTTAAGAATAACTAAGAAGATTGTATCTTGTTTGTTTATTTACAGCTTTCAGAAATTAATTTCCACTTTCGCACTTTCTTTTCTTTACTTTTCAGTTTTTACTTTCCGCAATTTACTTTTCAAGTAATGAGGAGGTAACTCCCCCTTGCTGGGGTAAAAGGTACAGCTTTTATTTTTGCTATTTAGATTAATCTCCCAAAATTATAATATAATAACTATTTAAAATCTGACTTAACGAGGATACGGCCATATTGGTCGGTTGGTAATTAATTATTAATTTGACTTAATCAGGATACCGCCTATATGGTTGGTTGGTAATTATCACGCAAAGTTAATATATTATATTAAGGGAGATATCTAAAAAATTAGTAATAAAAGTGGATCCTTTTACCTCAGCATTTTCTTTATTGTACTTTTACTTTATTTACTTTCCGCAATTTACTTTTCAGCAATTTACTTTTCAGTAATTTACTTTTCAGTAATTTACTTTCAGCAATTTACTTTTCAGCAATTTACTTTTCAGTAATTTAATTTTCAGCAATTTACTTTTCAGCAATTTACTTTCTAGTAATTTCTAGTAATTTAATTTCCAGCATTTACTTTATGTCTTTTCTTTTATTTAAGTTTCCACTACCCGTAAATATGTGTCGTAACTAAGCCAGTTATCTGGGGTTGTGATGAAATCCAATATCACCCGTTTATAAGGGGTTAAATTACAGTTTTGGTAATATAAAGGTTTATTTATTGAGCCTTAATCCTAATACTTTTTATTAACTGGCCATTACTAAAATTGAACTGGTAAACTTAAAATGAACTTGGAAAAAATATTTTAGGTTAAAGACCTTAGACTCAATAGCCCATGATCTTCCTTGAGGATAGATAACTCTTTAATAGATTTCCTTACATGATAGGAATATACTTGTCGGGCGGGGGTAACCATAATTGGCACTTAATCTTAATGAATTCAGATCACTTGGTTAACATAGGAATATGATTAATTGGGTTATATTGGGTATTTGTATTTAACCATCGGAAGAGGCTTTTACATAATTTCGTGTTACAGGTTAATAAACCAATATATTACACAAACGTAAAATAACCACTTCATCTTTTAAGAAAGATATTGGAAGGATTCACAACCCTGGATAGTTTTATAAATTTGAATTTTCTTCAATCTACTTTCAAGCAATTTATTTACTTGTTTTAATTTTAAAGTCACCACTCAATCAAACAATCAATCCATTAGATACTTGTAAACATTTAACTTCATAAATTGATAACAAAAGGTTTTAAGTCTTCGTGGGATCAATACTTTTTATACTACTTGAACGATACGTGCGCTTGCGTTATACGCGTGTGATTACGCCGGTCAAGCACCAACCCCGACAATTGTATATCTTATTTGTGGATTGTCTGACTGGTCGCCCCCAAATTTGGCTCGACTTTCCACGCTTCGTTTCTTGCATCGACTTAAAATAAACCGTGTCTTTCTAAAGGACGCGTTAATATTCTGGGATACCAAAAACCATTTCTTATGCTTTAATGGCCACAATCTCTACCCTATGTCTGAGGAATTCGCTACTATCCTGGGCTTGCACTTTTATTCATCTACTCATTTGGCGTTACCCTTTGCCAGAACCTTTTATATGCGGGAAGCCTCTGAAGATTTTCTCTTCACTCTTGATGAGATAGAGAAAATGATACCCAACCCCAATCTATTGAATTAAAGACATTGCTGGATGCCGCCTCTAGCATGGAGATAGGCTCCCACCATTAGAGAAATGCAAGTATGTTCTGTATTCTGGCCCGATACCTTCTGATGGGTCGTGATAGCGGTAGAGGTGACTACCAACTGCTTCACATCATTCAAGTATTAGGTGCGACTATGACCTTTTTATCGTCATTTTGGCCGAGATACTTTATGGCCAGGATGGAATTAAGTGAAATCCCACCAATTGCTCTTTGGGAAGTCTTTTACTCTTGCAGGTATGACATAATTGTTTTTCTTAAGCTGTCCTTAAGGATTTTTAGTCCAGTGGACTGTTCTAATTTTTACCTGGGCCGCCATTTCAGGTTTTCAACCCATCGATCACTTTTGTTTTTGTGTACTACATTTTGCCTAGGCTGTCCTTTCGAATTTTCAACCTAGAGGGTTGCCTTTTCTTTTACCTAGGCTACATTTTTCAGGTTTTCAGCCCAGCGAGCTAATAATTTTCCTCTTTTTCTTTAGCTGTGGCTGCAAGAGAAGTTGAGGCTTATTCTACCTCCCCCATCATCTATATTCACTTCTTATGGTTTGCGATATCATATAGCACATGCCATGGTGAAGAAGAACCATCCTTATGACACCTAGAGAGAGTGGCTACATCAAATATCTAATGTCGAGATCTAGTAGATGTGTCATTGGTGGTGCCTTAAGCATGTCACTATGGACTTCTTTGGATGCTGCGTTCCTATCCCAAGTCTCAATGCTAGTTATTTCTATATGCCAAACCAGATTTATTGACAGTGTGGGTGCCCCTCTCATCTTGCTCCACGACGATGGACTTTCCAAGGCGGCCCTTTATCTCATCATTTTCTTGATCATCTCCGGGATAGATGGACTCATCGATGTTTCTGGACCATTGCTGACCCCACATCTAGAAATATTCCCCTCACTAGCTCTTCTAAATCAGCCCCTAGGTTGAAAAGACAAAGAAGATGATTTATGCATGCTTGTTCTAAACATTTACCTTTTAGCACTTCACATACTATGAACATATTTAGAATTTAGTTCAATGAAACTTTATCATTTTCTCCTAGTACATGTTTGGATAAATTAATTGCTTATTGCAAGGGTACCCCTGTAATTAATTGGCCTTTTCATGTTTTCCAATTACCCATTTTTCGCTCACTCTATCCCTAACTTTTGCCTAAACCATTTTTGGTTTAGCAGGATATGCTCTAATTTTTGCCTAGGTCGTCCTTTATAGAGTTTCCACCTAACGAGTCTTTCTCTCTCTATCTCTCTCTCTCTCTATTTTATTTATTTTTTTCTTTTCCCTTATTCAAAGTATTTATTCCGCCTGTCCATGTTAATGGGCTTTGTGAACTCATTTCCTTCAAGATTGGACAATCAGACCGCTCCATTTTTTAGGACTTTTTGAACCAAATAAGGTATTTCCCAATTCGACATAAACTTCCCACTTGGGTCCATTGCCAGTGGTCTCGAATGTTTCAATATAAGGTATCATTCCTTAATCCTATTGGGTCAGACTTTTTATTGAAATCTCTCACTACCCTCTTCTGATACAGCTGAGTATGGTATAAGGCCTTTACCTTTTCTCATCAAGTAAAACTAACTATTCAAATCTCCTTGCGGCTTGTTCTTGTTCGGGTAAGTCTGCTTCCACCATAACCCTAATTGATTGTACCTCGATTTCTACTGGCACTACTGCCACCATTCCATACACCATAGATTAAGGTGTAGCCCCCGTCGCCGTCCTGACTAAAGTCCTATACCCCCATAATGAGAATGGAAACTCATCTTCCCAATCCTTATATGTTTCCATCACCTTAGCCAAAATATTCTTCAAAGTATTATTGGCGGCCTCTACTGCTCCATTGTCCTACAGTCTATAAGGTGAAGACTTATGATGTCCAATCCCATAATTCTGCAGCATAGCCTTGGTTTCCCCTTGAAACTGTACTCCATTGGCCGTTACTACGTGGTGTGGCATCCTTTACCGAAAAATGATGTTTTGTGCTACGAATTTAGCCATTGCTTGACCGTGACATTACGAGCCTTTCTATCTCTATATATTTTATTTTATTTAATTTTTTGTTTTAACTTATGTAAAATATTACAGAAGTTCATAGTACACTCATGATTCAGATTAACCGATATTTGATCGTCTATTACACTGATATAAATTTCTTTATTTAATGGATATTAAAAGAAATTCATTTTATCTTGGTTCAGTCCTATATGATCGCATCATATTAGGTACCTCTATTCTCATATCACCACATGGACGAACCCAAATCAAATCGTCATACAATATGGAATGGACCACAGTTGTAGATAAACCACAAATAAAGTGCCAATCTTTGTTTGCTCTCTACGGACTATTTAGGATTACTAATTTCAGACTTAAATCCTCTTGTGTATAACACTTATACACTAAGCCTGAAAGTACATTTAGTATCCAAGGGCATATATGATAAATTATTATATGCGAATTTTAAAATCAACAATTTAATAAATGAATAAATGAATAACTGCATCATTTATTATTTAAAATAAAATCTTGTTTACATAGTACATTATACTTTAGGGTACATATCCTAACACAATATGGATGTAGTTTTCTTCTTGAGTTGCCTTTCTACCTTGATAGCCATGTGAAGCATATCCTTCAAATCAACATAATGATGCAATTACCCATGTTGGCAATCTCTCTGTTCAAACCCCATAGAAACCGTGCCAAAATAGCCTCTACATCCTCCACTACATTCACTGTGATCATAACAACCTCCATCTCAGTATATAATCTTCCACACTCTTGGCCCAATGATACAGATGCTATAGTTTCTGATACAACTCTCGGTAGTAATGGCTGGGAATGAACCGTTTCCTCATGAGACCTCGAAGTTCTTCCCATGTCTGAACTGACCTCTCATAATTCCTCATTTTATTGGTGACAATCTGATCCCACCGAATCATCACAAAATCACTGAATTCCTTGGTTTCCAGATTAATCTTATTCTAATTAGAGTAATGATAACAGTTGAAAATCAACTCGATTTTCTTCTCCCATTCCAAATATGCTTCTGGATCATTCTTACCCCGGAAGTTTGGTATCTTGATCTTGATACTGCTCAAATCACCATCAATATCACCATGTCTACCATAACCACTCTTATCATAATCCTCACGTCTGTTATCAAATCCTCTATGTCTATCAAACCTCTTATCCCTCCTATCATGCCTCTGCTCTTGCTTATGATTCCTAGGCCTATACCTCTCTTCCTCATCAACAGAGTCTTCTAAATCATTAAAACCATCAGGATCATTCCCGGCCTCCTATTCCATTAGGGATACTCAAGGTGTTGGAACTTGCCGCGATGACACAATATGTGGTGGTGGTACTTTTGGAACACTGCCTATCTGTATACTATCTACACTTTTGGAAAACCTCTTCAATGCAATATTAATATTCTTCATCATATCTGTAAACTTCGTATCTAAAGCCTCAAGCTTCTCATCCACCGTTAAACTAAGACCCGTCATCTCAAAGCTTCAATAAATAGATTAGAAAGTAACAAATATGTTAAAATAATTATATAACCTCACAATTTCACACGCTCATCTGTTTGCAATGAATTACGTATCACTCCACTCCACTCGTGTCTGAACTCAATATAATGAGAATATGAATTACCAAAGAAGCTCACAACAATATGCAATCTTCAAGCTGACATAAACCAATATAGGACAAACGGAGTAATGCGAGTAAGAATTAGCAAATACATAGATTCAAGTCAAAGAAAACTAAAGCTAAAATGCTTGGAATAAAAGAATCACATACTAGCACAATAAGTAAACAAATATACAAACAATTCGGACGTATGCAAATTCGGTTGAAAATTTGGTGCCTCAATAAAACTTTCGATGAAGTACCATCCATGGACACTCTAATGATTATATGGAACCAACCAAATTCAATTGAAATTTTAATATTTTAAACTTTTTTTTTTGCTCCTCAGGTCACTTGAGCTCACAAAAAAAATTCTAAGTGTTGACCAATTTGGAGTTCGATATGGGACCGGTATGGTTGCTTCCTGGTTCCAGTAGCTATGTTTACCTCATAGGTTAACCGGTATGGAGATTGGTATGTAGGGCCGATATAGACTAGCCCGATTCCAATAGCTGTGTTTGGAACAAGTTGACCAGTTTGGAGTCCGATATGAAACTAGCATGGTTCCAGTAGCTTTGTATTCCCTAGGCTGATCGGTATGTAGGCCGGTATGGATGTCGATATGGTTCTTCCCAGTTCCAATAACTGTTTCAAGGGTGTTTTATGACCGGTATAGAGACCAATATGTTTTCTCCATGGTTCCAGAAGCTGTGTCAAGAGGGTTTTCAAACTGTTATGTCGATCACAGAAGAATTAAAATAAGGTAAAACACTTAAGAAACACAAAAGCCAAAAAAAAATTAAGAATCAAATGAAATAAGTATCTTGATGACCAACAATAAACAACAAAGACTAAATGAAAAATATAAAGTAAAGATAGAAAATTAAACCTTGGAACCCTAAGATTTGATACCAAATGATGAGAAACTCACTTGGAGATTAGGCCAAGCAAACCCTAAGTAACAGATAGAGCTATTAGGGCAGATATGGAACCTCTAGGGTCGGATCGGTGTCCCGCATAGCGAAAATGAGTCTAACACATAGATATCAAGTATGGGTGTAATTTTAAAAATTTAATGAAATATTATATTCCATTACGAGTATATAGGAAAATATTGGGACTGAATTGGAGTCCGGAAGCTCAAGAACGAGCGAAAACAAAAATCATCGCGTGACATATGTGTAGTGCATGTGCGCACTGCACGCTACAGTACACGCGCACACTGTGCGTGCACTGCCACTATTTTTTTGTTTTTAATTGTTTATTCTTTTAATTTCCTTCAGTTTACTTTCCAGTGAGCTGAAAGAATTAGGGTCTATTACCTTAATTTCTTTCGGTCTTCCCTAAACACTTCAAAAACACCCAAAATTAATTTTTAACATAAAAAACAACATCAACACATGTTATAGAAAAAATTCAAGTTTTTCAAATTATCAAATATTTTTACAAAATATAAATTTATTCTAAATATGCATTTGCGTAAATTTTGAATCGAATACACAAACCAAATTAGAATCCCAATAAGAAATGTCTCGTGAACAATTCTACGTCACCCAAAGGTGGTCAAGTGATTCTAGAATGGTAGCCATTGCTCTGAGCTTTAATCTAGAGTTCCAAACTCTAATTTTATGTTTATGTACAACATAAATATTTTGACCAAATTACAAGTATATTGTGTTTATACTTCCAAAACATCCTAACACAATTTATAAGCCTTATTTCAACAATAAGTTATATGATCATGCATCCAATACATAAAAGAACATAACTTAAGAGAAGTTCAAACTTACCTAGCAAGCTTGATGCAAAGATCACATATTATTCTCTTTGTTGAAATGGTAAGAGAACCTCCAAGGTTTGCAAGCTTCACTCCAAGATCCAATCTTGATTCCAATGTTAGTAAGCTTCAATCCAATATCCAATTTTGATTTCTCCTAGATGAAATGTTGTAGAAACCTCACAAGCTTCTCTAAACACTTCTCTAACTTAGGCTAATTTCTCTAAGAATTTGCTTGTACTCAGCTTTCTCAAGCTTTTGCTTTGCTTAATTAAAACCTTCATAAATCTTGATATTATAGAAAAATTTAAGCAATTTTTAATTAATAAAAGTTGTAATCAACTTTTATGTGGGCTTAATCTAATTTGTCCAAATATGTATAATTAGGTGTGACTAATTTCCATTGTCTCCCACTTTGATTTAATCCAATTAAATGAAGCAAATGATTAGGAAAATGGATTAGTTAAATATTTTCCACTTTGATTTAATCCAATTAAATCAAGCCAAAATTACATATTATTACATACTTACAATTATCATAATATCCTCAAATGGTAGAGATAATTATGATTTTACAATTAAGCCCTTGTGTAATTATTGAATCAATCCAATTCGGTCAAAGTAAATAATCAATGTTATCTAATAACACTTGTTATTATAATATCGAATATTATCTTTTATCAAAATTAATCGGCTACCCAAGTGCTCAACGAGTACACTTCATATTGGGACTCTCTAAGTTCAGACACGTTCGTCATATAAGCCTAGCTAATATGTAAGCAATTTGGCCACCTCCGAATTTACGAAGAACACGAACGACCTTTTTGACTATACAAGTCGAGGTCATCACATATGTTTAATAATCCATCCGTCATAGGCTATCCGAGTTGTGCTTAAGAAACATAGAACACACCGTCAAGTTTCAGAGGCGCATATCTCATGTCGACATGTCCACGATTCTTTATAACTGATGCAATCCACCCTAGGTGATCGACGTTGGCCAAAGATTTAAGAATCATGACTTTACTCAAATGGATACCTAACCATTTATGGTACAAATATAGGCCGACAGATCCTATCTTACTTCGTACTTCATTACTGAGTGCATCGGTCCACATCCAACGAACATCTAGAAGCCAGACCATGAAAGGTTTTTGACATACATGACATCAAAGTGTGGAGGATCTCACACAAAATCAATGTTATCCTATAGTCAAAGGATTACATTGTTGGGTTCTCTAAGAACATGCCTAGGAACAATTAAGCATAAAATCATGTGAATACCCAAAGTAAGAATGCGGAAAAATACTTACAACTATTGGTTATGTGGATGTGTTGACAACAAAAACTTTGTCTCCTTTAAAAGTGCTCCAAGCTCTTCTCTTTGATTGTATGTTGAGCTCCAAGCTTGGTGAATGAATTCCAAACTCAAGGGATTGTTTCCCTAACACCTTGGTTGACTCTTTAAGTGCTAGCTAAGGAAGAAAATTGCAACAAAAATCTTCCATTGGTGTCTTGTTGTTCTCGGCAAAGTGAGAAGCAATTAGAGGGAGAGGCTCACGGTTTTTGCCTTGGGAGAGAGAGATGTGTTTTTCAAATTTGTGTGATTGATTTCTAAAATCAATAATGCCATATACCAAATCTAATTTAGTAAAGGTCATTCACAAATCAAAAATAAAATAATGGTTTTGTCAGAAACAAGCCATCAACAACTAATAACTTCCATCAATATAAAGTGATGAGAATGACAAGTGATGTGACTTGATGTAGGCCCCACTTAATTCAAAATCTGAGTGGGCCCTCAAAACACATTCCGGGCTCGGGTTTGTTAATTCCGAATTAACGAATTTTTCGTTGCGACGTAATTAAATCAAATTTAATTAAATAATTATGCCTAGCAAAATTACTATTAAAGTCGCTCACGAATTAATTCTAAATTAATTCGTTCGCCCGAATTAAAATCCAATTTTAATTCCGTTATGAAATCTAATTTCATTTAATATATCGAATATATTATTTTATTGATTAATTCCAAATTAATCGTTCTCTCTCTTCTATTCGAATTTTATCCCAGATAAATTCTCGTCGTAATTAATCCCAGATTAATTATGTTTGAGTCAAACGTCATCGGTGAATCTTTGGGAAGTGACCCATGAGATCCCTGGATATGTTAACAGTAAATCCGGTCGTCGGACTATCTGAATACGTGCGTACCTCGTACCACATTCTTACCGATTTACAAGACATGGTTGGCTTCTAGCAAAGCACTGTGTCTAACCAATTCTCCAGAAATATTCTTTAAGGAATATATAATCATTGTCAGGCGTAGTATACATAGTATTGCGTATTGCGATCCAGTATCGGATGTCACATGCAAGGCCTGGGGCTGGAATAGTGTCTGCCCCGTATGAAGCATATAACGGATCACAAGTAACTAGTCTCTATAATCGGATAATCATGACATTGTCATATTATCCCGATAGTTGCAACATAATAGAGAACCAGTTCTGTATCCCTGTGTGATCATCATCTACATATGACTGAAGTGATACTTCCGTCTTGACATCACACCCAATACACTACGATTCTCAATAAACCCAGAAGAGGCGTACACAAAACCTTTTAAAGTCCCGGACGACCAAAACCAAAGCGTATTGATTGTCGAAAGTATTAGCGATGCAAGTGTCAGGTTAAGACCAAATACACCTACCCTGATTCGGATTCCCCTAGACAAATAGTCATACTACCAATGGGATTCTGATGGGTCTATCCAGAGCGAAGCTGTTTCCGTACCATCGGCAAACACAACCTCCTATCATACTTGCATAAGTATCCAATACTTAAATATATGAGAACTATGCTGTTACGCTTCAATAACATGCACAAGTGAAATACTAGTCTATTCTGCATTATCGATGTTCAGTCTCGATAATACTACGACTAGGGATATTTAATGATTAAACCTTAATGGATTGATATTGTCTTATATCTTATAATCTGAAACTAATCATAAGGACTTTTATCATTTATATATTCAAGTAATCTAATTACAAAATGATAAAATAACAATTTCATTTGTCACATAGTTAATTTGTACAAAAACCACAATGTCTTTTACAAATAGTGACGCTACGAGTCATAATTGTCCAACATACATATGTTGCTTGACTCGAGGAGATTCTTATTTACGGTGGTGTGTACTTCTAACTATAGACATGTGAGTATTGGTTGGCGCCGTCTGTGGGGAAAAAGCAAAAAACATTTGACGTAGTAAGACAATGGCAGAAGACGGGAACCACAGATCGTCGGAGGGTTCAACGACTGAGTGGATGGAGAGTATGGAAGAAAACATGAGGAAGGAAAGGGAGACAAACCAGACCTTTTGAAGGCCATGATGGAAACGCTGAAAAAGCTAGAAAAGATGATCGACGAAAGGTTGGAGGCTGGTCCAAGCTAGAGGAGAGACGAGATAGCGAAGGGAAATGAGGTTGTAGACCTGGGGGGAGATGATGAGCCTGGAAGGAGGGATCTCCAGAGGGTGAGATTTGTAATGATAACTGGAGCCTTACCGGCAGAAAGAGTCTGGGAAGAAGAAGAGGAAAGGCAAACTGCATAGTCCTCCAGAAATAGCCCACGTTTCAAGAAGGGCGAGCATGTAAGACATGAAGGGGGAGATCGAGAGGCGTCTAGCCACGGAGGATGTTGTGCTTGGGGTAGCAGGCGTGAAGAAGCCCGCGAGAGGCAGCGTGATAATACTGACAACCAGATGAAGGACTGGTTCAGAAAAGAAATGAGAAAGTGGGAAGAAAATATTAAGGCAGACAAAGGAGATGGTTAGGACGGAGAAACGGCATCCCCCTTCATGAAAGGGATCTTGTCAGCAGAGTTTCCTAAAGGGTTCACCATGCTGTCTATAGACTCCTATAAAGGTCATACCGACTCCAAATCCCATGTTGAAAGTTTTTTTTTCCTAATGGAGGTTCAATGGATGGTGGGAGAGGCCATCTGCAAGGTGTTCCCTTTAACCCTAGGCGGACCAGCAATTTTGTGGTTCAGATGTTTGACCCCATGGAGCATCAGTAGTTTCTCTCAGCTGAGGAAATCATTTGTTTGGCATTTCAAAGGAGCGTGTCTACCAAGGAAGATGGTGGGAGCATTAAGACATATGAAGTAGAGAGATGATGAACATCTGAAGAATTTTATTGAAAGGTACCACAATTTGGTGCTTGAGGTTGGGGCGTACGAGTCATCTGAGGCGCTGGAAAGTCTCAATGGAACTATAAATGTTGGGAGGTTGTGGACTCACCTGAGGATCCAGGATATACCGGATTATGCCACTGCTCTGGAGTTGGCCAGGAAATTTATTATGATGGAAGGAGAAGAGAAGGTTACCCGAGGATAGGGAACTAAGAAAGGAAAGTTGGAGTGGCCGGAAATACCACGGAGGTCAGACATGGAGTTGAGGAAACCTCCCCCGAGACAAATGGAGTTCAGGCCGATGCCTCAGAATAATGCACCTAGTAGAGAATGACTCAGACACAAGTAAATCATATGGCCGGAGGGGCTGTGTGCACCCCCTTGAATAATCTGTTGGCTCAAATTGTTAGGGAGATCCAGGATAAGGGCCTCCTGGTAGAGCCGGACCTAAGGAAATATCCAGTGGAGAAGAAAGACGAGAGGTCATACTGTTTGCATCACAACCTGAGAGGGCATACATCGGAAGGTTGTAAGAACCTACGGGAACATGTGGAAAACCTGGCGTAAAATGGTTATTTGAATGATTATATCAACCAAGAGGCCATGGCGGCCCGGCAAAGATGGAAGCCCAGGCATATGTATACTATCGCTGTGGAAAAACACCGGCTGGAGACTCAAACCGGTCCAGGAAGAGTTACAGTAGATTTCAGGGATCAAAAGTGTTGACAACAGAGTAGGCCCCGATGGTTCAAAAGGGTCGGTTTGTCCATATTATGTTCACAGAAGAGGACACATGGGGAGTGAGCTCCCCCCACGATGATGTATTGATAATCAAGGCAGTGATAGGAAGAACTGAAGTGGATATGATTTTGGTCGACCCGGGGAGCGCGGTCGATATAATCTCCAAGGAATCCTTGGATGGTTTGGGGGTGGAGTATGCAACTATGACCCAGGATGGAACACCCTTATACGAGTTTGGAGGCACAATATGTTGGGTTTCTAAGGTCATCCCAAGATCAGTCCAAGCATAAAATCATGTGAATACAAGAAGAAGTATAGCGGAAATATACTTACAACGAACGGTTGTAGGAAATGTTGATCACTCAAATTTGCCTTTGAGAAGTGCTCCAAGATCTTCTCTTTGAATTTTGTTGTCTAAGCTCCAATCTTTGAGATTGATTCCAAGCTCTTGGGAATGGCTTCCCTAACACCTTGTATGATTCATTGATATGTGCTAGCACTTGAAAAATTGCAACAATTTTTCTCCTTCTTCTATCAAACTTTCGGCCAAGCCAAGTTTTAGAGAGAAAACGAATTTTGGGCGTGAATGGTGAGAGAGAGAAGGAAGTGAATGACTTTGTTTGACTTGTTAATTTGATTTCTGAAATCAAAGAAAAAAGATATACCAAATATTTGGTAAATGTCATTCATTACTTATACACTCTTGTGTCTTACAAGTCACCATCATTTCATCACCAAATTTCATCACTAAAAAGTGATGAGAATGACAAGTGATGTGACTTGTGATTTGACATGTGGGCCCCACTTGATTCAAAATTCGAATGGGCCTGCAAACACATCCCAGGCTCGGGTTTGTTAATTCCGAATTAACGAATTTTCCGTTGCGACGTAATTAAATCAAATTTAATTAAATAATTATGCCTAGTAAAATTACTATTCACGTCACTCGCGAATTAATTCTAAATTAATCCGTTCGCCTGAATTAAAATCTAATTTTAATTCCGTTTTGAAATCTAATTTCATTTAATATATCGAATATATTATTTTATCGATTAATTCCAAATTAATCGTTCTCCCTCTTCTAATAATATTTTATCCCAGATAAAATCTCTCTGTAATTAATCATAGATTAATTATGTTCGAATCATACGTCATCGGTGAATCTTCGGGAAGCGAACCCATAAGATCCCTGGATATGTTGGCAGTAAATCCGGTCGTCGAACTATCCGAATACGTGAGTACCTCGTACTACGTTCTTACTGATTTACGAGACATAGTTAGCTTCTAGCAAAGCACCGTGCCCACCCAATTCTCCAGAAATATTCTTAAAGGAATATATAATCTATATCAGGCGTAGTATACGTAGTATTGCGTATTGTGATCTAGTATCAGATGTCACATGCAAGGCATGTGGCTGGAATAGTGTCTGCCCCGTACGAAGCATATATCGGATCACAAACAACTAGTCTCTTAATCGGATAATCATGACCTTGTCATATTATCCCGATGGTTGCAACACATTAGAGTACATGTTCTGTATCCATGCATGATCATCATCTCCATATGACTAAAGTGGTACTTCCGTCTTGACATCACACCCAATACACTACGATTCTCCATAAACACAGAAGAGGCATACACAGAACCTGTTAAAGTCCTGGACGACCAAAACCAAAGCGTATTGATTGTCGCAAGTACTAGCGATGTAAGTCTCAGGTTAAGACCAAATACACCTACCCTGATGCGGATTCCCATAGACACATAGTCATACTACCAATGGGATTCCGAGGGGTCTATCCATAGCGAAGCTGTTTCCGTACCATCGGTAAGCATAACCTCCTATCACACTTGCATAAGTATCCAATACTTAAATATATGAGAACTATGTTATTACGCTTCCATAACACGCACAAGTGCAATACTAGTCTATTCCGCATTATCGATGTCTAGTCTCGATAATACTACGATTATGGATATTTAATGATTAAACCTTTATGGATTGATATTGTCTCATATCTAATAATCCGGAACTAATCATAAGGACTTTTATCATTTATATATTCAAGTAATCAAATTACAAAATGATAAAATGCAATTTCCATTGTCACATAGTTAATTTGTACAAAAACAACAATGTCTTTTACAAATAGTGACGCTATGGGTCATAATTGTCCAACAATCTCCCACTTGGCCTATAGCCAGTCACTCAAGCATCTAACACCTGAACTATGTACATGTCGCTCAAAATTTTGCTGAGGAATTGCTTTCGTCAGCGGATCTGCAATGTTGTCCTTTGATGCGACCTTCTCGATCTTCACATCGCCATGATGTATGATCTCACGAATCATATGGAAACGTCAAAGAACATGCTTGGATCTTTGATGAGACCGCGGTTCCTTAACCTGCGCTATAGCCCCATTATTTTCACAATACAATGGATAGGCTCAGCTGCTAACAGAACTACTCCTCATCCAATTAGGAATTTACGGATCCCAACAGCCTCTTTTGCTGCTTCAGCTGCACCAATGTACTCCGCTTCTATTGTTGAATCAGCAACAGTCTCTTGCTTGGAAGATTTCCAGCTTACTGCTCCGTTATTCAAACAAAATATGTACCCGGATTGTGACTTACAGTCGTCTTTATCTATTTAGAAACTTACATCGGTATACCCAGTTACGTCAAGTTCTCCATCTCCATAGATTAAGAAAACATCATTAGTTCGTCTAAGATACTTAAGGATATTCTTAACCGCCATCCAATGACCTTCACCTGGATCGGCCTGATAGCGACTACACATGCTCAAAGCATACGAGACATCAGGTCGCGTACATATCATGGAATACATGATCGATCCGACTGTCGAGGTGAACGATATCCAACTCATGTTGTCTCTCTCATCTTAAGTTTTAGGACACATGTCCTTAGATAGAGTGACGCCATGTGACACTGGCAACAGTCCCCTTTTGGACTGATCCATGTTGAATCTCTTCAACACTTTGTCAATGTACGTGCTCTGGGAGAGTTCAAGTAGCTTTCTAGATCTATCCCGGTAGATCTTTATTCCTAGAATAAAGGCTGCTTCTCCCAGATCATTCATGGAGAATTTTAATGAAAGCCAAGCTTTCACCGATTGTAGCATGGGAATGTCATTTCCTATAAGCAATACATCATCGACATAAAGGACAATGAATGTCAGTGCGCTCCCACTAACCTTCTTATATACACAAGGATCATCCTCATTTTGAACGAAATCATATTCTCTTATGATCTCATCAAAACGTTGGTTCCAAGAATGCGATGCTTGCTTCAATCCATAAATGGATCGATTTAACTTACAAACCTTGTTTGCAAGTCTTGGTACGAAAAAACCATCAGGTTGTTGCATATAAACATCCTCCAAAAGGATTCTGTTAAGGAAAATGATTTTGACGTCCATCTGCCATATCTCGTAATCGAAATATGCAGCAATAGCAAGCATAATCCGTATGGATTTAATCATGGCAATGGGTGAAAACGTTTTGTCGTAATCGACACCATGTCGTTGACGATACCCTTTCGCTACAAGCCTAGCTTTGTACGTTTGTATGTTGCCATCCATGTCGGTCTTCTTCTTGAAGACCCATTTGCAACCAATAAACTTTACGCCTTCTGGTGCATCAACCAGTGTCCAAACTTGGTTGGTGTACATGGAATCCATTTCGGACGTCATGACTTCTTGCCATAAAGTAGAATCGATATCTTGTATCGCTTCCTCATACGTAGCCGGCTCGTTATCCTCAATCAGATTGATATCTACATTAGGTGAGATCAGAAACCCATACCTCTCAGGTTATTTTCTGACTCTCTCCGTCCTACGCGGTTCTTGTGTATTCGAAGATTGTGGTGCAGTCTCATCCCTGATGGACTGTTCATGTCCCGTTAATGATTCTGTGCCAAGAACAGTATTACTCCGATTTTCATTGAGTTCTACTTTCCTCCCACTAACCATTGCATTTAAGAATTCCTTCTCAAGGAAAACCGCATGTAGAGCAACAAATACTTTGTTCTCTTGTGGGTGATAGAAGTAATATCCTTAGGTTCCCTAGGATATCCTACAAATATGCATCCGATTTGGGTTCTAGTTTGGTACCTTCCAAATGTTTGACGTATGCCCAGCAACCCCAAATCTTCAAGAATGAGAAACCCGGTTTCTTTCCTGTCCATATTTCATACGGAGTCTGTTGAACAGACTTTGAAGGAACCTTATTCAAAATAAGTATTGCACACTGTTTAATGTATATCCCCAGAAGGAAATAGGTAGCTCTGTGCGACTCATCATAGACCTTACAATGTCCAACAAAGTTCGGTTTCTCTGTTCGGACACACTGTTTAATTGCGGTGTTCCGGGAGGAGTCCATTGTGAAAGAATACCATATTCTTTCAAGTAATCAAGAAACGCATTGCTTAATTATTCTCCACCACGGTTCGACTGTAATGTATTAATACTTTTGCCGGTCTGTTTTTCTACTTCGTGTCGAAACTCTTTGAATTTCTTAAAGGTTTCCGACTTGTGTCTTATAAGATACACATAACCATAACGCGATGCATCATCCATAAAGGTTATAAAGTATTCATATCCACCTCTATCCTAGTTAGACATGGGCCCACATATGTCACTATAAACGAGGCTAACAGTTCGGTGGCACTTAAACCCTTTTCCTCTAAAAGGTGTTTTAGGCATTTTGCCTAATAAACAAGATTTGCAAACATCATATGAATTTGGATCAAATCCGTCCAAGTACCCACTCTTCGAAAGTGTGGATATGCGAGTCTTGTTAATATGTCCCAGACGATAATGCCATATATAAGCTTCATATTTGTTACTTAATTTAAGCCTTTTGTTTGTTACATTATATGTTTGAGATTGATTTATATTCAAAATATAATGACCATTATTTATATCAGCAGTGCAAATCTCCATATCATTTTTATACATAAAACACCCAGTGTTTCTAAATACTAAAGTATACCCATATTGGGCTAACATAGATACAAAAATAATATTCCTAGTCAAACTAGGTACATAATAACAGTCTGAAAGTTTAAGTACATGCCTCGGGGGCAGTTCCAAAACATAAGTGCCAACAGCCAAAACAGCGACTCGTGTCCCATTTCCAACGCAGAGGTCAATCTCTCTTGAGCCAGTCTCCTACTAATCTGCAGATCCTGCACATTAGTACATATATGAGTACTATAACCAGAATCAAAAATCCAATTTTTAAAACTAGTAGTAGACATGTTTATTTCTATAACAAACATACCTGAAGCCGGTGCCTTGCCCGCTTTGATTTCCTTCATGTGTGCCTTGTACTCGCGGCAGTTAAGCTTCCAGTGACCCCGCTTGCCGCACTGTAGACATACATCTTGGGATTTGTCCTTACCCTTCCCAGAAGGTTTTGACAATTTGGCCTTGCCTTTCTTCTTCTTCTTCTTTACACCTCCAGTCGCCTTAGGCCAAGCCTTGGGAGACTGAGATGGTGAATCGAAGTGTGCTTAGCGCTTCTTGCCCTTTAAGAGCTCTTTTTCTGCTTTACGCAGTATGGACATTAACTCTCCAAGAGTATGGTCTTGGTTCATCATATTGTAGTTCATGATGAACCCACTCCAAGTGTCAGGCAGAGACTGTAAGATCAAATCTATAGAAGTCTCAGCCTCGAAGACAATGCCCATCTGTCCCAGCTGCTCAATGTCAGCAATCATCTACGACACATGGTGCTCAACAGATGTACCCTCTGAAATGCGAGCGCGAAGATCATGCAACTCATATCTCTGCGATCTAAGATTAGATCGATGAAGATCATGCAACTTCGCCATCATATTATAGGGATCCAATCCCTTGTTCTGACGATGGAATTGTTGAGTCATAGCAGCAAGCATTATAGATTGAGCAGTGAATTTTTCATCGCTATGAGTCTTCCAAAGCTCTAGCTCAACTATCTGATCAGATCTAGGCTTAGGCCCAAGAGGTCTCTCTATAGTGTAGAGCAACTTCTCGGATCCCAGGAAAATCCTGAGATTCATATCCCAGTCTTGAAAGTTTGCGCCATTAAAGACATTATCGCCAATGATAATATTTCTAATGCTCAACTTTCCTGTCATCTTAATTGCAATAGTCAAACTATTCAATTAACGATGTATGGGTACAGTCTAACTGTTACAAGAAAAATAATAAAATAGTAATCCAACTAATAAAATTTATTGACGAAAATAATTTGAAAGCGCGTAAAGCCAAGTATTTGAACGAAATTTCAAATTCAATACTGGCCTCCCACTATTTTTCGGCGAACCTCTAACCCTCTGTTGAGTACTCGGGAAACCTAGTTTCCTAGTGGGCCTAGGATCCCGTTAAATAACACACAACACCTTGACTTTGGCCAACAACCTGTATGATATTTAACTAGGTAGATCTCTAAAATCAATTGGATCTTATCCAATTCCTAGATCTGGTAGTTGGACCTCCAAGTCCGACAATATATACAATATATATGTGTAGGACACATAAATTGACGATGCTGTTCCAGGCTCACGGCCCGGTCGGGAGTACGGAGTAGCCCGCGGGGGACTAAACCGGAGAAATAAAATGGAGTCGCCACCCGGTGTGAACCGGGAAAATGATTATGGCCGCACCAACCCCTCGCAAGGGAAGACCTCAAACCGTTGGGTTTGGAATGGTCCCTTACTTATGCCACTTGTAATGAAATGATTTGTGCAATAACTTAACCGAATCTACACAACATATATGTTCAAGAGTAACTTAGATCTAGTTCGCATCCATCAAAATAAATCATACGTCTAAGTTTGCATGCTTTAAAAGTAAGTCATCTAACGGCAAACATATGATATCACACCATGATCTCATAAGCATGTTGAATTATCAAGCACAAAAAATTGATAACAACCTAAACACAAACGTAAATTAAACTCCTATTGTAAAAGAAAAATAACTAAATCATGCATAAAGTAATAACATAATCATGCTCAAAAAATAAATAACATATTAGACTAAATCATGCTTAAGAAAATAAATAACTTATTAGACTAAATCATGCTGGAACACAAGGTTGGATGAAATGAAACATGTGAATCTATCAAGTGGTACGTGGCATTGTATCCCGAGTGCAAACCGCAATACCGTCCATTCGGATTCAGCTACGGAATTTACGTCCGGGTTCCATCCGATAACTGTTGGACAAAATGACCCATAGCGTCACTATTTGCACAGATCATTGGTGTTGTAGCAAATTAACTATGTGACAAGGAAATTGCACTCTCATCATTTGTGATTAGATCACCATAGATATATAAATGAAGAGAGGTCCCTATGATTAGTTCCTGGACTGAGAATGATATGAGACAGTATCAGTCCCCGAAGGATTAATCATTAAATATCCCTAGCCGGAGTATTATCGAGACTGGACATCGATAATGCGGATGGAATAGGCTAGTATGCACTTGTGTGCGTTTGAGGGCACAACGGCATAGTTCTCATATAAATAAGTATTGGATACTTATGCAAGTGCGATAGGAGGTCGTGTTTTCACCGATGGTACGGGAAACAGCTTCGCTCTGGATAGACCCTTCGGAATCCCATTGGTATTATGACTATGTGTCTATGGGAGGCCGAAATCAAGGTAGGTGTGTAAAGTCTTAACCTGAGACTTACATCTCTAATACTTACGATAATCGATAGACTTTGGTCTTGGTGGTACAGGGCTTTAACCGGTTCTGCGTACACCACTTCTGGGTTTATCAGAGAGTCGTAGTGTATTGGGTGTGATGTCAAGACGGAAGTATCACTTCAGTCATAGTGGAGATGATGTCACGCAGGATATGGTATTAGTGCTCTTAAGTGTTGCGCAACCATCGGGATATTATGACTAGGTCATGCATATCTGATTATAGAGACTAGTTACCAGACATCCGACATGTGCTTCGGACGGGGCAGACACTTATCCAGCCCCAGCCCTAGCACGGACTATCCGATACTGGGCCGATATGCACAAACTACAGTATACTACGCTTGATACAGATCTATAATATTCCTATAAGAATATTTCTGGAGAATTGGGTAGGCATGGCGCTTTGCTAGAAGCCAACCTTGTCTTGTAAATCGGTATAAACGTAGTACGAGGTACTTACGTGTTCGGATAGTCCGACGACCGTATTTACTGCCAACATATCCGGAGATCTCATGGGTCGGTTCCTGAAGATTCACCGATGACGTATGACTCGTACTTTAATTAATCTGGGATTAATTCGATGAGAGAGAAAATTAATCTGGGATATTAATTACAGAGATATTTTATCTCGGATAAAATATCGTTAAAGAGAGAGAACGATTAATTTGGAATTAATCGATAAATTAATATATTCGATATATTATAACGAAATAGATTTCGACGAGGAATTGAAATTAGATTTAATTCGGGCGAACGAATCAATTTAGAATTAATTCGTTAGCGATGTGAATAGTGATTTTGCTAGGCGTAATCATTTAATTACGACGCAACCAAAAATTCGTTATTTTGGAATTAGCGAACCTGAGCCCGGGATTATTTGCGAGCGCATTCGCATTTCGAATTCGAGTGCGGCACGCAAGTCAAATCAAGCGTCAAATCACAAGTCACATCAAGCGTCAAATCACATGTCACTTTGAGTGATGTGACATTTGAGTGATTGATGTGATGAGTGATGTGAGATGAAAGGAAGCATTAAATGCTTTGCTTTTTGAAATTGAAAATGGTAAATGACTTATTTAATTTTTGGAAAATATAAAAATAACCTTTTACATTTTTCTTTTTCTAATTCTTCTCTCTCTCTCTTTTTTACGGTTTCTTGTGAAAACCCTTTTCCCTCTCTTTTCTTCCTCTTTCTCCTTCACGGTTTGGAACCGTTTCATCTTCTCAAAATTTCTGGTTTGACCGAATAAAAGGGAAGCAAGAAGAAGACTTAGTTCTAGCACACCATGAGTGATAAAAGGTGATAGGGAAGTGAGTTCGTGGAAGGAATCACCTTGTGAAGCTTGGAGCTTGGAGCATCAATGGAGGACCACCCAAAGCCGAAAATGGAGCTGCAGTTCACTGCCATTGCCGAGCTTGGAGGGAGGAGAGAAAGCCGAAAAATGAAGTGCGAATTTGGTCCATCTTTGTTGCGTCTCTACCGATCAATGTGAGTTATTCCGCACCTCCTTTGATATGTATTCAACTCGTTTATGCATGATTTATGATCCTTGGGACTTGATTGAAACTCAACAATGGTATCAGAGCCATTTGTGCATAAAACGTTTTTAGGGTTCTTGAGAAAATTTGGGGCTTTTTGATTTAAGCATGATTTTGACAAATTGTTTGTTTAAGAATGTTTGTATATGAATAACTTAGAGTTATATGTAATCAATTTGAAGAAAAATTAATGGATTGATTTTCCCCAATTTGCTTATTGTTGGCCAAAACTTTAATTTGGGTAAACTTGATTTTGAGCATGTTTAATGAAATTGGATGATTTAGAATGCTTAAATGTTGTTTAATTGATGATTGATTAGATCAATTTGATGAAAAAGTGTTTGGAACAATTTTCCCCAATTTGCTTGTGATGGCGAAAAATATGAACCCTAATATTGTCTTGGATTTTTGATTTTTTTTCATTGGATGACTTGGAAATCATTTAGGGATGTTGAATTTATGTTTGATTGGGTTCAATTGGATTGAATTGATTTGGGCATTTTTCCCCTTATGGCCGAGACTTTAGCATGTGTTTTATGGGGTTGATTTTGATCAAATTATGTTGGACATGATTAATTGATGATAAGCATGATTAATTGGACAATTTAGTGTTTGAAAACTTTGATTTGGGTAATTAATAATAATGCTATACACTTTAGGTAATTTAATTGGGAAATTTGGAATTTTTGGAATTAAATTATTGGGCCTTAAAATTGGATTTGGGCTTTTAAGTTGTTATTGGGTTTATTGGACTTTTGTTGTACAAAGTTGGTTTAGGCCAAATTTTGTTGGATCCAATTAGGCCCAAAACCGCTTCCAAAAGGCCCAAATGCGACTAATGACCTTTAACGTTTAATTGGGCCTAATGGGCCTAAATTAATTTATGGGGTAACTCTCGGATTGGATTTTGGTTATTTATTCGGTTGACCCGAGTTGACCAAAAGTCCACGCTTGAAGAAATTAATTAAAAGCCCATCGGACTTTAATTAAATTAATATTGGATATTAATCGGCTTTGAGACCCGTAGCGATTAAATTTGGAATTTAAGTCGAAAAGGGTTTATTATTAAAGTGTGTTATTTAATTTGGAATTAAATAGTGGATTAGTATTAAATACTATTAAATTGGATTTATTATGTAGTTTAATTTAATTCTGGAATTAGTACTTTAAGTACTTATTCGCAAACGAGTTTGACTCGAACAAAATCAAATCGTTGTTTGAACATGGATGATCACTAATTATCAAGATTAATTAATTGATTATATTGATTGATAACATGCTTGTATGAATACATGGTTGTGATGTTTGAATAATGTATATCGGATGGATATTAGCCGGGTGGGGCGATTTTGGAAATTGTAATAAATTTGATTTATTAATTGGACCTGCGTGTCCAGCCTTATCTCCTATTTCTTTGTATTCTCTTCTCACCTATTCCCCTCAATGTAAATGAGGTTTCTTTAGAAGTGTAGTGTAACGGGTAGAAGAAATATTTGTGCTAGCGGGAGGAGAGAAAGTGAGAGATTTGATCTAGGATCAATGTGTAAAATATCCATCCGCATATCATTATTATTTTATCATATGCGCTTTATTATGTATTTAGAATGCATGTTTAAGGGTGTATGATGATGAGACCTTAACAAAGATAATAAATTGGTAGCCAATTTGCACGCGAAAAACCCTCATTAAATATCATGCGCCTTTTCCTTCCATTGAGTGATTCTTACTCAAGATCCGAGATTTGCAGGGTTTGTTGGCCAAAGTCAAGCCCTTGTCCGCGAAGATGTGTTTTAATCACGAGGCTTTCTTCCATATCGGTGTCGTGTCCAAGTTGTGGTTTGTTGGCCAAAGTCAAGACCACTTCTTGTCCATTGACATTGATTACGAAGCTTCCATGTCAATGGGTCCGCGTTTGACTGGGATCACTAGGTTTGTTGTGCCAAAGCCAAGGCCTAGTTGATTCAGAGGAAAAAGGTTAGGGTATACATTCGATGTATAGGCATATATAAGATATATGTTTGGGACTTGGATGTCCACCTACTGGATCTAGAAGTTGGATGAGATCCAATTGATCTTCGAGATCTACCTAGTTAATTATCATACAATTTGTTGGCCAAAGTCAAGATTGTGTGATATTTAACGGGATTCTAGCCCACTAGGAAAACACGGTTTCCCGAGAACTCGACAGAGGGTTAGAGGCTCGCCGAAAAAAAGTGGGAGGCAAGAATTGAATTTGCAATATTCGTTCAATTACTCGCCATACGCGCTCATTCCAATTATTTCGTCGTAATATTAAATGTTAGTTGGACTAATATTTAAATTGTTTTTTTAATAAACAGTTAGACTGTATTATACTTGATTATATATAATTGGATTATATTAATCAATATATTTGAATTAATTAATTTCAGTTTACAGTTGATTTTATAATTGGATTATAGTAATCAATGTAATTGAGGTTAATTAATTGGATTATATTTGGGCTGCTGTTTTTACTGTTTCGCTATTTCGTTGTTTTGTGTTTGGCTGCTGTTTTTTTTACTCTGTTTTGCTGCGGTTTCTGGTCACGATTTAGGCTTACAGTTTTGCGGTATTGCGGGGCTATTTTGGTTTGTGGTTTATGGGTTTTACGGGGTAGTTTATGGTGTAGTTTTGCGGGTTTTACTCGGTAGTTTTACGGGTTTTACTGGGAAGATTTTAAGGGCATAATTTAGTGGTTTATGGGCAGATATTTCAGGCAGTGCAGGGGCTGTTTTCAGGGTGTGAAGTAGGCAGTTTATGGGGTGTTTGAAGGTGTCAATTTGAGGCAGTTTGGAAGGGGCTTTGTGCGTTGATTTGTTGGCTGGTTAGGGGCATTTTTTGTGTGCGTGAAGGAGGGCTGATTGAGGGCTAATTATGCATGCAGGGGGTGGTGTGATGACTTTGTGCGTGAGTGGGGTGTGCAGGTCTATGTGGCTTGCGTGAAAGGGGGCTGGTGAGGACTATGTGGCTAGACGTGAAGGGCTTAGGACGTGTGGCAGTTTAACGTGAATGGTTTATGCGTGAGTGGAGTTTGAGTGAGTGGACCGTGAGGCAGTGAGTGGAGTTCGAGAGGCTTAGGACATTATGGTTGATTTCGTGAGCAGGAGCTAGGGTCTCTAAGGTTTGGTTTAGGCTTCTTTTTATAGGCAAAGAGTTGGGGTTTACCTTGTATGAAAAAGGGAAAGGATTTGTGTAATTATGGGAGATATTTTTAATTAGTGTGTGATAGGGAAAAATCTTTTAATTAGGGAAGTGATTAGATATGATTTGATTTGTATCTTTTAATTAGGGAATGTGATTTGTCTTGATTTTAGCATGTGTTTAATGTGTGATTTTTGTTATTTTGGAAGGCATGGGTGTGACTTTGGTCTTTAGGCATGTTCAGGGGCTGCTGCAGGGGCAGTGGGCGTGTTCAGGGGTACAGATCAGGGGCTATTTGGTGTGGTTTAGGGGTACATATGATATGGTGTTTGGTGCGGTTCAGGGGTACAGGTCAGAGGCAGTTTGATGTGGTTCAGGGGTACAAGTCAGAGGCAGTTTGGTGTGGTTCAGGGGTACAGATCAGGGGCTATTTTCAGGGGCTTTAGGCGTGGCTTCAGGGGTACAGGTCAGAGGCTGTTTTCAGGGGTTGTATGGGTATGAATTGAAGGCTGTTTGTGAGGGGTTTTGTGCGTGAGTGGTGTGAATTATGGGGGGTTTGGGCTAAGGTTTTGTTTTAAAACAGAGGTCCAATAAGCGAGCCCGAAGCTAAACAAGCGAATTAAATCCAACAAGATGTCAATGTCTGACTCTTCCCTTCAGACGTCCGTTTCCCGCGACTTCCACAATTTAAAGAGGTAGTGTCTCCATGCGAGACTCATCATCGTGACTTATATGCAAAAATGCAGTGCCTACAATATGCCAATATATCCAATATATTTTCCTAACCTTTTCCTCTGAATCAACTAAGCCTTGGCTTTGGCACAACAAGCTTAATGATTCCAGTTAAGCGGAATCCATTGACTTTGGAAAGCTTCGTAATCGATATCGATGGACAAGAAGTGATCTTGACTTTGGCCAACAAATCACAACTTGGACAAGACATACGATATGGAACAAATCCTTCATGATTCAAACACATCCGCGATGGACAAAGGTCTTAACTTTGGCCAACAAACCAGTGCCAATCTTGGATCTTGAGAATGAATCATTCAATGGAAGGAAAACACTTAATATTTGTTGAGGGTTTTTCACGTAAATTGGCAACCAATTTATTATCTTTGATTAGGTCTCATCATACACCCTTAAGCATGCATTCTAAAAGCATAATAAGGCGCGGTAAATAAATTAATAATGATATGCAGATGGATATCTCACAAATTGTTCCTAGAAAAAATCACTCCATTTCGCCTCCCCGGCTAGCACTATTCTAACTTCTACCCAATTAAATAATACAATTAAAGAACCTCATTAACATTGAGGGGAATTAGGTGAGAAGATAATTACAAAGAATCGAGAGATAAGGCTGGACACGCAGGTCCAATTTAATAAATTCTAAATTTACAACAATTTCCAAAATTGCCCTTTCCCTTCTAATATCCATCTGATATACATTATTCATACAACACATCCATGTATTCACACAAAGCATGTTATTCAATCAATCTATTCCAATTAATTAATCTTGGAATAAAGTGATCATCCAATGTTCAAACAACGATTTGATTTGCGCGAGTCCAACTCGTTTTAGAATAAGTACTCAAAGTACGAATTCTTGAATTATATCGAACTACAATTTAAATCTAATTTAATTTGTATTCAATACTAATTCTATATTTAATTCCACATTAAATAATTACACTTTTTAATGCGCCTTTACGACTTAGATTCTAAATCTAATTTTAATGGATCTCAAAGCCCAATTAACATCCAATGTCCATTTAATTAAAATCCAATGGGCTTTCAATTAATTTCTTAAGGCATGGGCTTTGGTCAATATAGGTCAAACCCAAATACCAAGGCCCAAGTAAGGAATCACCCTATTTTCCAAGAAATCAATTTTGGCCCATTAGGCCCAATTAAATGTTTAAAGGTCCATTTGTTATAGTTGGACTTAATGGAATGGTTGTAGGCCCAATTTGGATCCAATCCAATTGTCCTAAACCAATTTGGCCCAACCAAGCCCATTAGGCCCAAATACAATATATTTAGCCCAATTCCAAATTAAGCCCAATTAATTAAATTCTAATTTTCAAATTTCAAAATTTAATTAATTAAACTATATTGCACTAATTAATTATCTAAATTAATATTTCCAAAATATTAATTTAATCAATTAATCATGCATTAATATTTTCAACACATGTCCAACATTATTGAAACAAAATCAACTCATTTTCATGCTTCTCAAGTCACAGCAATTTGAAGGATTTTATATTCGATTTCAATTTCAATCCGATTAAATCACAAATCAATATATCCCAAGTATTTAAACACATCCAATGGTTTAAAAAACAAAAAATACCATGACATAGGGTTCACTAAGATTCGGCCAACATAGTATATTTGGGGAAAATTAATCCAATTAATTTTTCCAAAAATTGATCATGCATAACTCTAAGTTATCAACATACAAGCATACTCAAACAAACAATTTGATCAAATCATCCTCAAATCAAATTTACCCAAATTTTAGTATATAAACCCTAATCAAATTTCATGCTCAAATAGGCTCTGATACTATTGTTGGGTTTCTAAGGTCATCCCAAGATCAATCCAAGCATAAAATCATGTGAAAACAAGAAGAAGTATAGCGGAAATATACTTACAACGAACGGTTGTAGGAAGTGTTGATCATAAAAATTTTCCTTTGAGAAGTGCTCCAAGATCTTCTCTTTGAATTTTGTTGTCCAAGCTCCAAGCTTTAAGATTGATTCCAAGCTCTTGGGAATGGTTTCCCTAACACCTTGTATGATTCATTGATGTGTGCTAGCACTTGAAAAATTGCAACAATTTTTCTCCTTCTTCTATAAAACTTTCGGCCAAGCCAAGTTTTAGAGAGAAAAAGAATTTTGGGCGTGAATGGTGGAGAGAGAAGGAAGTGAATGACTTTGTTTGACTTGTTAATTTGATTTCCAAAATCAAAGAAAAAAGATATACCAAATATTTGGTAAAGGTCATTCATTACTTACACACTTGTGTGTCTTACAAGTCACCATCATATCATCACCAAATTCTATCACCCAAAAAGTGATGAGAATGACAAGTGATGTTACTTGTGATTTGACGGGCCCCACTTGATTCAAAATCCGAGTGGGCCCACAAACACATCCTCGGCTCGGGTTCGTTAATTTCGAATTAATGAATATTCCGTTGCGACGTAATTAAATCAAATTTAATTAAATAATTATGCTTAGCAAAATTACTATTCACGTCGCTCGTGAATTAATTCTAAATTAATTCGTTCGCCCGAATTAAAATCCAATTTTAATTTCGTTATGAAATCTAATTTCATTTAATATATCGAATATATTATTTTATTGATTAATTCCAAATTAATAGTTCCCTCTCTTCTAATAGTATTTTATCCCAGATAAAATCTCGCCGTAATTAATCCTAGATTAATTATGTTCGAATCATACATCATCGATGAATCTTCGGGAAGTGACCCATAAGATCCCTGGATATGTTGGCAGTAAATCCGGTCGTCGGACTATCCAAACACGTGAGTACCTCGTACTACGTTCTTACCGATTTATGAGACATGGTTGGGTTCTATCAAAGCACCGTGCCTACCCAATTCTCCAGAAATATTCTTAAAGGAATATATAATCTATGTCAGGTGTAGTATACGTAGTATTACGTATTGCGATCTAGTATCGGATGTCACAAGCAAGGCCTGGGGCTGGAATAGTGTCTGCCCCATACGAAACATATATCGGATCACAAGCAACTAGTCTCTTTAATCGGATAATCATGACCTTGTCATATTATCCCGATGGTTGCAACAAATTAGAGTACCTGTTCTGTATCCATGCATGATCATCATCTCCATATGACTGAAGTGATACTTCCGTCTTGACATCACACCCAATACACTACGATTCTCAATAAACCCAGAAGAGGCGTACAAATAACCTTTTAAATTCCCGGACGACCAAAATCAAAGCGTATTGATTGTCGCAAGTACTATCGATGTAAGTCTCAGGTTAAGACCAAATACACCTACCCTGATGCGGATTCCCATAGACACATAGTCATACTACCAATGGGATTCCGAGGGGTCTATCCAGAGCGAAGCTGTTTCCGTACCATCGGTAAACACAACCTCCTATCATACTTGCATAAGTATCCAATACTTAAATATCTGAGAACTATGCTGTTACGCTTCCAGAACACGCACAAGTGCAATACTAGTCTATTCCGCATTATCGATGTCCAGTCTCGATAATACAATGACTAGGGATATTTAATGATTAAACCTTTATGGATTGATATTGTCTCATATCTAATAATCCGGAACTAATCATAAGGACTTTTATCATTTATATATTCAAGTAATCAAATTACAAAATGATAAAATTCAATTTCCATTGTCACATAGTTAATTTGTACAAAAACCACAATGTCTTTTACAAATAGTGACGCTATGGGTCATAATTGTCCAACACAATAATCATCCCTTTGGGTAGGATACAGCTGGCCATGAAGATTGGGACCACTCCCCACACCCGAACTATCATGATGGACTTCACAGTGGTAGATTGTATGAGCAATTACCAGGTTATTGTGGGCCGACCTTTCATGATGAAAACGAAGGCGGCCATGTCAAGCTATTATCTGAAGTTGAAATTTCCCACCCGGGACGGGATTGAGATAGTTTGTGGAAATCAAAAAGCGGCTAGGAGCTGTTTCACTACCGTCTCAAAGGAGACACGTTGTATTGATGAGTCCAACAAGAAGAGGAAAGATAGAGAAGTGGAAATGGGCTACTAAAGTCTGGATTTATTAGAGAAGTAAGATACCCGGAGTGGGTGTCCAATGTGGTCCTGGTTAAAAAGGCTAACAGAAAGTGGAGGATGTGTATAGATTTCTCCGACCTTAATAAGGCCTGCCCGAAAGATAGTTTCCCGCCCCTGAAGGTGGACCAGTTGCTAGACTCGACTGTATGTCATGGACTGCTCAATTTTATGGATGCCTTATCGGGCTATAATCAGGTCAAAATGCATCATGAGGACGAGGAGAGAACGACATTCATCACTGATCAGGGGATGTATTGTTATAAGGTGATGCCTTTTGGGTTGAAGAATGCCTGGGGCTACGTTTCAGAGGCTGATAAACAAGGTTTCCAAGCCCCTCATCGGCATAACCATGCATGTTTATGTTGATGACATGATAACAATGACCAAGAAACCTGAAGATCATTTAGCCGACCTCAAAGGGACTTTTAAATTATTAAGAAAGTATAACATGAGGTTAAACTCGAAGAAGTGCACATTCGGAGTAGCGTCGGGTCAATTCTTGGGATACATGGTCAGTGCTCGGGGTATCGAAGCAAATCCACAGAAGATCCGAGCTATTTTGGAACTGAAGTCCCTCAGGACGATCAATGAGGTATAGAGCTTGATAGGTCGAGTAGCTACATTGAACCGGTTCATCTTCAAAGCCACCGACAAATGTCATATTTTCTTCAAGATAGTCAAGAATGCAAAGAAGGAGGTCACCTGGATGACAGAATGCGAGGAGGCATTCCTGCAGTTGAAGCAATACTTGGCTCAACCCCCTCTTTTGGCCAAGCCAGTCCAATGTGAGACTTTGTTCCTATACCTAGCTAATTCTGAGTATGCTGTGAGTTCGGTGCTGATGCAGGAGACAACCAAGGTCCAAATACCGGTTTATTACACTAATAAGGCTTTACTGGATGCATAAACCAGATACCCGGTCCATGAATTTATGGCGTTTTCCTGATCACAGCAGCGTGAAAGTTACGGCTTTACTTCCAAGCCCATCCTATAAGGGTCTACACCGACCATACTCTAAGGCAGATCTTGCACAAGCTAAAGGTCTCGGGTCGATTGGTAAAGTGGTCAGTGGAGCTAAGCAAGCACGACATATCTTATCTGCCGAGGCAGCAATAAAGGGGCAAGCTTTAGCAGATTTTGTTGCCGAGTTCATAGGACCACGAATCTTAGCAGTCTCAGAGACCAAGTGGGAGTTATCTGGGACGGTTTGGTCAGTTCGTAAGGTTTTGGAGCTGGAGTTATGCTGCGGAGTAGTAACGGGGAAGAGCTGGTGTATCCCTTGAGATTTGCCTTCGAGGCAACCAACAATGAGGTCGAGTACGAGGCCATTTTGGCCGGGTTGAGGCTGTGCATGGCAGTTAGGTTCTGAGATGTAACTGTAAAGAGCGACTCACAATTGGCCATCCAATAGTTAAAAGGCGAGTTCCAGGCCAGAGAGCCGAACATGATAGCTTATCAGGCTGAGGTGAAAAAGTTGGCCGGAGGAATGGGTAATGTACAGTTCGAGCGGATCAGCCGGGAGAATAATCATCAAGTGGACTCTTTGGCTTGGTTGGCATCATCAATCAAGTCGGAGAAGCCTAGGACTATCCCTCTTGTTTACCTACAGGTAAAGAGTGTTAGGGAGCCAGAGGTAATGGAGGTGGATATATAGGGGAATACCTCTTGGATGGACCTAATCAAGAGGTACTTCGAGACTGGGGAGGCACCTGAAGACAAGAAGGAAGCGAGAAAGCTAAAGTACCAGAGATCTAAATTCTGCTTGATTGAAGGGGTTTTGTATCGGAAGAGGTACACGGTACCACTTCTAAGATGCCTCGCATCCGAAGAAGCAGACTATGTGGTCAGGGAAATACACGGAGGGATTTGTGGGAGTCATGCTGGGGGACAACAAATTACATACAAGCCACTAAGGCAGAGATTCTTTTGGCCGACTATGCATCAGGACGGGGTGACGATAGCTCAGAAATATGATGGGTGCCAAAAGATGCAAACATTCCCCATCAACCGGCCAAATAGTTGACCACGTTAGCCAGCCCTTGGCCATTTGCCCAGTGGGGACTAGACATCATTGGGCCAATGCCAGCAGGACGAGGTCAGGCCAAGTATCATTGTCACCATTGACTATTTCATCAAGTGGGTGGAAGCCTAGCCTTTGTCTATGATCACAGAGAAGAAGGCAACAAATTTTGTCAGGAATAACATCATTTATAGGTTTGGAATTCCCCGGGCTATTATTACCGATAATGAGAAGCAGTTCGACAGTAAAGGTTTCAAGAAGCTCTGTGATGATCTCCAAATCACCTTGAGGTTCGCCTCGCTGTAGGACACATAAATCGGTGACGCTGTTCCAGGCTCATGGCCCGGTCGGGAGTACGGATTAGCTTACGGGGGACTAAACCGGAGAATAATGGAGTCGCCACCCAGTGTGAACTGGGGAATGATTTAAGGCCACACTCACCCCCCGCAAGGGAAGACCTCAAGCTGTTGGCTTCAGAATGGTCTCTTACTTATGTCAATTGTAATGAACGGATTTATGCAATAATAAAACCAAGTCTTACGCAACATACACATGCATGATTAACCAATATCTAAGTTTTCACACATAGGAGTAAGCGAAATAAATGCGAGCACACAATCTCATAGACATATCAAATAGATAAATACGGAATTAATAAATATGTGACCAAAGAATTCGGCCATTTTCAATGTATGACTTCGCATACCCGGTTGGAGGTATTTCACATATAACCAGGCATGCCGCTTCCGGAGCGACAAAATAAAATATAATAAATGGTGCACTCAGGTCTTACCTTTTAAGTCGCTTCTCGGTAGTACGTCGCGACGTCGCCGAAAGGGTTAATGCTCCGCTATTTTTCTGGTTCGCTAGTTCTCTATTTCTGCTGTTCCACTCACTGTTTCACTGTTTTTGCATGGCTCGAGGGCTGATTTTGGGACTGTTTTTGGGTTATTTTTGGACTGTTTTCGTCTTTGTGTTTTTTATAGTTTCACGTCCAATGTGTGTTTTTGTGTCAGTGAGTGCGCCTTAGTTGTGTTGCCGTGTCACTGTGTTTGTCAAAAGATTACTTTGTGTTTGTGTTCCTTCTGTGTTTATGTCTCAGTGTGTGTGTGTTTCTTAGTGGCCGTGTGTGTGGCAGTTAAAGTGTTTGTGGAGCCTGTGTGTGCATTTTGAGTGTGTGTCTGTGTCAGCATGTGTGTGTTTGTGTTGTCGGTTGGCCGTGAGTGAGTTGGTAGGCAGTTGTTGTTTTTGGCGTAAAGAGGGGAGCTGCCCGTGTACGAGTGTGTCTTGTATGAGTGGCGTGGATATCTGTTTTGTGTCTTTTATTATTTGATCAAAGAAATAGAGAGGGGAGAAAGTGAAAGTGAGGATTAGGGTTTTGGTTTTTTTGATTTGTGTTATTACCTCATGTTGTTCTGGTTCACTAGTTTGCCCCTCAAGTTCTAGTTTGCTGGTTTCCCTCTCACGTTGCTTCTGATTCTTCTTTCTTGTTTGCCCTCTCAAGTTATTTTTTTTGTTTCTCTTCTCCCGTTATTATTATTTTTTTCGGTTATCTCTCACTATTTTTTTTGTTTTGTTCGGTGATGGGCAGTTTGTGGTTGTCTTGTTGGAGGGTTTTGATGGTGGCTTTAAGGTTGCTTTCTTTGAGATTTTTCCGAGTGTGAGAGTGAGAGAGAGGAGAGAGGGCCGTTTTTAGGTTTTTCATTGCCGAGAGAGAGAAGGTTTCTGCCGTGAATGAGCTCTAATGAGATAGAGGTGGCATGAATGGTTAGGGTTTCTTTGTGTGTTTTTTAGAGTTGTGAGAGTGGCGTGGCTAATGGTGTGCTGAATGAGTGAATGAGAGAGAGTGGCCGAGAGAGATGGATGGGCTAGGGTTTTATTATGCCGAGAGAGTCTAGTGAGAGAGAGGGGACGTGAGGGAAGCTTTATGAATGGTTCGGTCGGTGGCAGGCTTTAGGGTTTAAGGGTTGTCGGTTCGTGAGTTAGTGGAGTTAGGTTCTCCGTTAGTGGAGTTAGGTTGAAAGTGGGGTTTACTTGTTATCACGGTTTGAGAGAGAGAGATAGGGCCAAGGAGTGTGAAGCTTCGGGTTATTTTTTTATGTTTTGGGCGTGAATGAGCTCTCTCTAAGGGGTAGGTTTCCATGATGATGCTCTTTAGTGGGCTGAGTCTAACAGTTAAAACAGATATTAATCGAGCGAACCCGAGGCTAAGCAAATGAATGAAATCTGGTAAGGTATTGATTTTTGAATTTTCCCTTCCGACGTCTGTTTCCCGTGACTTCCGCAACTTAAAGAGTAGTGCCTCCATATGAGGCTCATCATCGGGTCTTATGAAAAAATGCAATGCCTACAGTCGCCCCCACTTTGATGGGACTTGTGCAGTGTGTGACAGTGACAATCCTATCAAAGTTATGCATGCATTTTTACTTACCTGGCTCGCCAGCTGCTACCTGACTTGCTTTTGTTCTGAGATTTTCAAGTTGAGTTGATCTGGTGGTAAGGTGCTGCGACCCCTAAGGTTTATCCCTGCAAAATGCTGTGATCTCTAGGATTTATTGCCGAACTGAGCTGATGTGGGGTGATTCATTACTGAACCGTTACTTGAGGTGGTTTATTCCCGAACCGTTACTGAGTTTGAGATGAGGGTCTTGTTCTCGAATTGTGATGAGGGTCTTGTTCCCTGAATTGAGTTGAGATTGATGGCGAGGTGCTGTGACCCCTGGGTCTTATTCCGAACCACCGAGTGGGGGTTTGTTCCTGAAGTGAGATGATGGTCTTGTTCCCTAATTGAGTTGTGGGTCTTGTTCCCGAATTGAGATGAGGGTCTTGTTCCCTAAATTGAGTTGAGATTGATGGCGAGGTGCTGTGACCCATGGGTCTTGTTCCCGAACCACCGAGTGGGTTTTGTTCCCGAAGTGAGCTGATGGTCTTGTTCCCTAATTGAGTTGTGGGTCTTGTTCCCGATTGTGGGTCTTGTTCCCAAATTGAATTGCGGGCCAAATTGAATTACGGGTCTTGTTCCCAAATTGAATTGCGGGTCTTGTTCCCAAATTGAATTACGGGTCTTGTTCCCAAATTGAATCGTGGGTCTTATTCCCGAGTTGAATTGTGGGTCTTGTTCCCGATTTGAGTTGTGGGTCTTGTTCCCGATTTCAGTTGAGGGTCTTGTTCCCAATTTGAGTTGAGGGTCTTGTTCCCGAATTGAGATGAGGGTCTTGTTCCCTATTTGCGTTGTGGGTCTTGTTCCCGAACTGAGTTGTGGGTCTTGTTCCCGAATTGAATCGTGGGTCTTGTTCCCGAACCACCGAGTGAGCTACTTTTGATTTCTGGGCTTTGTTCCTTGGGCTTTATTCCCGAATCGTGTGGAGAGTGGGCATTATTCCCGAGCTGTACTGAATGCGGGCTTTGTTTCCTAGGTTTTGTTCCCGAATTGTGTAGAGAGTGGGCTTTATTCCCGAGATGTACTGAATGTGGGCTTTGTTCCCGAACTGTGTAGAGAGTGGGCTTTGTTCCCATACTTTGTTGAGAGTGGGCTTTGTTCCCGAATTGTGTTGAGAGTGGGCTTTGTTCCCGAACTGTGTTGAGAGTGGGCTTTGTTCCCGTACTGTGTTGATTGTAGGCTTTATTCCTGAATTGAGATGAGAATGGGATTTGTTCCCAAACTGTGATAATGTGGGCCTCATCCCTGGGATTCATTCCCGAAACTGCTGATAATGTGGGCCTCGACCCTGGGATTCATTTCCGAAACTGCTGATAATGTGGGCCTCGACCCTAGGATTCTTTCTCGATGCTGCTAATAATGTGGGCCTCGACCATGGGATTCATTCCCAAAACTACTGACAGTGTGGGCCTCGACCCTGTGATTCATTCCCGAAACTGCTGACAGTGTGGGCCTCGACCCTGGGATTCATTCCCGAATTGCTGGTAATGTGAGCATCGACCATGGGATTTATTACCGAAATTGCTGATAATGTGGGCCTCGACCTTGGGATTCATTCTCGAAACTGCTGATAGTGTGGGCCTCGACCCTGGGATTCATTCCCGAAACTGCTGATACTGTGGGCCTAGACCCTGGGATTCATTCCCGAAACTACTGATAGTGTGGGCCTTGACCCTGGGATTCATTCCCGAACTGCTGATAATGTGGGCCTCGACCCTGGGATTCATTCCCAAAACTGATGACAACGTGGGCCTCGACCCTGGGACAACGTGGGCCTCGACCTTGGGATTCATTCCTGAAACTACTTACAGCGTGGGCCTCGACCCTGGGATTCATTCCTGAAACCACTGACAATGTGGGCCTCGACCTTGGGATTCATTCCCGAAACCGCTGACAATGTGGGCCTCGACCCTGGGATTCTTTCCCGAAACTGCTGATAATATGGAACTCGACCCAGGGATTCATTCCCCAAACTACTTGTCTTTGCCAGTTTTTATTTTTCTGCAAAACCTGCGAACAAAAAAAAATGCGTGTATGTGACCTGTATGCATGTATGCATGGATGTATTTTCTATTCCGATGGGTTAGGCCTTCTTTGTGCTCCTTGGTGCCATTTGCCTACAAATGTCTCTGGTCGCCCCCTGGGTCTGCTTATAATTTCTTTCTGCCAGTTCTCTTATGGTGATTGCTTAGTTTCTTTGGTCCAATTACTCAAGATTCTGTTATGTCCCTTATTCGCGAGGTGGTAGACTGGTCGCCCCCAGACTTGGTTTAGCTTTCTGTTATTCGCTTCTTGCATTAGGTCAAAGTAGATCATGTGATGTGACGTTTCCATACCAACATACTATATTACATGGTACGAAATAGTCCCAATAGTTATACATATTATTGCCCTCAAAGAATGCCCAGTATTGAAACCAGAGAACCTTCAAAACATTCAATGCAACTCAAATCCAAGTCTTTGAATGAATGATCTAAGTCAGACTCAAAGTGTGTGTTTGCAAAGGTTCCTTTGTAGATTCATCCCCAGGTAAGCCAACTCAATGATATCGTCAAAAAATTAGGATCGATGTGTCAAACCAACCTATATGTCTCAATTATGCCCTGCAGTTGCTTTTCTGTGCTCAATGTGGTATGGTTTTCTTTCTCTTTTGTCTCTCTTTCTTTCTTCTTCTATTTTTTTTCAACACACCTACCCTTTAAGGTAGCATTTCTCATCATGGTGGTCCTAATACTCGCCCATGGGTAGCTTCACGCTTATCGGTTATATGTGGTTTAACTCTTTTCTTTAGAGATTTTTCTTTTATTTTCAACCGTACCACACATCATAACACAAGCAAATCAGGATAGACATTTAGGCAAACGGTCATTCACCGACCTATAATTTCTTCAACTAGTCACTTTGCTAACTACTAAGGTTTTCACTGCTATAAACCTATGATTAAGTGCTCACGAGTCTAACCTAGATCAATTACTCAAATCGTCAGATAAAAGTGTATCAAGAACTTATCGTTTCTAAGATTTCACCCTAAAGGAAACCATTTCATCATCGGACTAATGTCTAACTATTAGAGACTAAAAACAAACAATGTTTTTTTTTTTCTCTTTTTTTTTTCGCTTTTTTTTTTTCTTTTTTTTTTTCTTTTTTTTTTTCTTTTTTTTTTCACAATGGTCTTTCTATCCTTGCTGTAAAGTTTTATGTCCCTCGGTTTCCTTTTCCCCGATATCCATGTTTGCTAAACTCTTCTTGACAAGTCTTCTTTTACCCCTAACCCAACAGATATCTATGTTGGCTTTTAAGACACATGGGTTAACATGATGCGTGTATGCATGAGACGCACGTGGTTATCAAAACAACATATATCCTTCCTGTTAGACAGTAATGACCCATAGCGTCACTATTTTGTAAATGATATTGTATTATTGTACAAAATTAACTATGTAGTAATGAAATTGCCTTTTACCGTTTTGTAAAATATTTACTTTGACATATAAATGGTAAAAGTCCCTATGATTAGTTCCGGATTGTGATGATATGAGACGGTAACAATCCATAAGGTTTAATCATTAATATCCCTAGTCGTAGTATTATCGAGATTGGACATCGATAATGCAGAATAGACTAGTACTACACTTGTGCATGTTGTGAGGGCACAACGGCATAGTTCTCATATATTTAAGTATTGGATACTTATGCAAGTGCGGTAGGAGGTTGTGTTTTACCGATGGTACGGAAAACAGCTTCGCTCTGGATAGACCCCGCGGAGTCCCATTGGTAGTATGTCTGCGTGTCTATGGGAGTCCGCTTCAGGGTAGGTGCATATGATCTTAACCTGAGACTTGCATCGCTAGTACTTACGACAATCGGCAAACTTTAGTTTTGGTGGTCCAGGGCTTTAACGGGTTCTGTGTACACCTCTTCTGGATTTATCGAGAATCGTAGTGTATTGGATGTGATGTCAAGACGGAAGTATCACTTCAGACATATGGAGATGATGATCGCGAGGGATACAGAACTAGTACTCTATAATGGTTGCAACCATCGGGATAATATGACTAGGTCAGGATTATCCGATTCAAAGAGACTGGTTGCTTGATGTCCGATATGTGTATCGTACGGGGCAGACACATCTCCAGCCCCAGGCCTTACATGTGATCATCCGATACTAGAACGATATACACTATACTACGGTATACTACACCTGTTATAGATCTTATATTCCAATAAGAATATTTCTAGAGAATTGGGTAGACATGGCGTTTTGCTAGAGGCTAACCTTGTCTTGTAAATCGGGAAAAACGTAGTACTTGGTACGTACGTGTTCGGATAGTTCGACAACCGGATTTACTGCCAACATATCTAGAGATCTCTTGGGTCGCTTCCCGAAGATTCACCAATGACGTATGATTCAAACTCGATTAATCTTGGATTAATTACGGAGAGACTTTATCTTGGATAAAATACTAAATAAAGAGAGAGAACGATTAATTTGGAATTAATCGTAAAATTATTATATTCGATATAATAATCAAAATCCGATTTCGACGCGAAATTAAAATTAGATTTTAATTCGGGCAAACGAGTTAATTTAGAATTAATTCGTTAGCGACGTAAATAATAATTTCGCTAGGCGCAATTATTTATTTAAATTCGATTTAATTAACGTCGCGACGTAAGTTCGGTATTTCGGAAATATCGAACCCGAACGCGTGAGTGCACGTGGGCCCACTTTCATTTGGAAACGTGTGGGGCCCACATGACACATGTCATTATATGCATTATTTAATTGATTGATGCATTGCATGGAGATAGTGTACAATGCACTCAAGGGTATTGCATGGAAATTGAGTGTTTGACACTCTAAGCCATTGCATGGTTTGTGTCATAAGTTTATTATTATTTAATAAATATTATGGCATAAATATAAATTGATTTTTGTAACAAAAAAATCACATCTTTCCTCCCTCTCAAATTACCGAAACTGTCACAGTTTCACAGCTCTCCATTTTCAGGTTTTTGTTGCAAAAGCTTGAAGAATTTGTGTTTGTTTGGAACATAAAAAACACATCTTTGGCTAGCACCATCAAGGGATCATACAAAGGTGTTATGAGAAACTCATCTTAGAGCTTGGAAGGATCAAACATTGCTTGGAGCTTCTCTTTTCTGTTTGGCCGAATCCATCACTGCACAAAGGAGAAAGTTTTGTTTCATCAACGCATCCGCAATCCGATCTTTGTAAGTATGATTCCGCCATACTTCAATATTGTTCATTCTTTTATATATTTTGCTTGAATCTTTTGATCTTGGGACATGGATTAGATTTTCCAACACTTCCAACCTTATATCTCCCACACTCGTGGTAAGTCCATTTCTGTCCTAGGTATGGCTTATTTTATGTACTAATATGGGGTACACAAAATCGTTCTCTCCTATGCTACGGGGTGAACCTTGGCTGCTTCTGTCCCTTTCCATCTGTAAAAGACAAAGACCGTCCATTTACAACATGGACTGAGCCGATTATGGGATCATGCCATTATCTAGAAATGATGAATTGGGCTTTCAGCAACCGTGGTCATGGGGATGAACTTAGAAGCGTCCAAAAGTATACAAACATGTCATAACAAGGCGTATCCTTTCTGGATGAAAGCCAGTGCGGATATCAAACTCATGCTTCTAGCATATTTGGATCATATTTGGACTTCCTAAACCCATCAAGGTTTTCATACAAGTTGGCCCATTATCATTTCAAAGCATTCAATCACATTATTGCGCGGTGCAAACTTGTCCCCGTTGCAAAAGGCCCAACAGGTTTACATTTTTACGATAATGTGGCAAAACAACTTCAAATGATAGGGGGCCCAAACACAAAGCGGCCCCATAGTATTTTAGAAGCTTTCAGCCCAATTGTCATAAGACACAAACTCGTCCCAGTTTAAATGGCCTAACAAATTCACACCTCATGACAAAAAGTCCAAATGAATCCAAATAATGATGGTCCCAAACACAAGCATAAAAGGGTGGCTTCTATGGGTCATACAACTATAATCACATATGGGTTTATAGGAGTATACACAAAGGCTCTAGTCGGTGAAGGAATGCCCACAACTAGGTCTCCCCACTCAAGGGTTCGGACAACCAAATGAGCGCACCTTTTTTATACGCTACGGTACGTGCCAACGAGTGATGATACATGAATGACTGTCAAATGGATTTCTTATTGAAGATTCCCCAGAGGGAGGGTGGAGCGAACTCTATTAAATACCCTTGCCTCTTAAGCTCTTATCGCCTTGGTGACAGGAATAAACAGTAGATCCTCCAAATTAGTCCATCACGGTAAACGGTGAGTAAATGATTATCTAGACGTATTCACAGCTTTTCCTTTTGGCTATGAAAAGGCAGTGAGTGAAGGAAGACACCAAATCATTACCGAATTATAATAATGCCTTTGGTTAAACCCCTTGGTCCTAACCCACTTGCAGACACGGTTAAATAAAGTAAAAATCACAAACATTACAAGACATTATTTCGGGGCCGATTCTCTATCCCCAGTGGAGTCGCCAGAATGTAGGACACAAAAATTGGTGACGTTGTTCCAGGATCATGGCCCGGTCGGGAGTACGGATTAGCCTACGGGGGACTAAATCGAAGAATAATGGAGTCGCCACCCAGTGTGAACTAGGAAATGATTTAAGGCCGCACTCACCCCTCGCAAGGGAAGACCTCAAACTGTTGGGTTCGGAATGGTCCCTTACTTATGTCAATTGTAATGAATGGATTTATGCAATAATATAACCAAGTCTTATGCAATATACACATGCAAGATTAACCAACATCTAAGTTTGCACACATAGGAGTAAACGAAATAAAAACGAGCACGCAATCTCATAGACATATCAAATAGATAAATACGAAAATAATAAATATGTGAGCAAAGAATTCAGCCATTTTCAATATAGGACTTCGCATACTCGGTTGGACGTATTTCACATCCAACCGGGCATGCCGCGTCCGGAGCGATAAAATAAAATATAATAAAGGGTGCCCTCAGGTCTTGCCTTTTAAGTCACTTCTCAGGAGTACGTCGGGACGTCGCCGAAAGGGTTAATGCTCTGCTATTTTTATGGTTCGCTAGTTCACTATTTCTGCTGTTTCCACTCGCTGTTTCGCTGTTTTTGTTCACTGTTTTTGGATGGCTCGAGGGCTGATTTTGGGATGATTTTTGGGACTATTTTGGGTGATTTTTGGACTGTTGTTGTCTTTGTGTTTTTTGTAGTTTCACGTCCAAGGTGTGTTGCCGTGTCAGTGATTGCGCCTTAGGTGTGTTTTCGTGTCATTGTGTGTGTCAAAAGATTACTGTATGTTTGTGTTCCTTTTGTGTTTATGTCTCGGTGTGTGTGTGTTTCTTACTGGCCGTGTGTGTGTGGCGGTTAAAGTGTATGTTAGGCCTGTGTGTTCATTTTGAGTGTGTGACTGTGTCAGCATGTGTGTGTCTTTGTGGCGTCTGTTGGACGTGAGTGAGTTGGTAGTGACCGGTTCTTACACACACGGGTATAACGCAAGCGCACGAATCGTTCAAGTAGTGTAAAAAGTATCGATCCCACAAGGACTTAATACCTAATCTATTAATTTTATGAGGTCAAATGATTACTAGTATCTAACAGGTTGATTGATTGGTTTGAAATGGTGATGATTTTAAATTTTAAATTTACAGTAAATAAAATTGCACGAAATTAGGTTTAAGAAAATTCAATATTTAGGAAACTATGTAAGGTTGTGAATCTTTCTAATACCTTTTAAAAGATGAAGTGGTTATTTCATGTTTGTGTAATAAATTGGTTTACTAACCTGGAACACTAAATTATGCGAAAGCCTCTGTCGATGGTCAGACGCAAATACCCAGTATAACCCAATTGAACCATATGTCTATGTCAACCAAATTACCTGGATTCATTAAGATTAAGTCCCAATTATGGCTACCCCCGCCCGACAGGTATATGTCTATCCTGTAAGGAAATCTATTAAAGGGTTATCTATCCTCACGGAAGGTCGTGGGCTATTAAGTCTAAGGCTGAAACCTAAAATTCCTTTGTCAAGTTTATTTTAGATTTACCAGATCAATCTTATTAGTGGCCAATTAACAAGACACATTAAGCTTAAGACTTAATAAGTAAACCTTTAAATTACCCAAACTATAAAATAACCACTTATAAACCGGTGATATTAAAATTTATCACAACCCCGGATAACTAATTAAGTTACGACACATAACTAGGGCTAGTAAAAACTTAAAAGTAAAAGACATAAAGTAAAAATGCTGAAAAGTAATTGCTGTAAAGTAAAAGCTGAAAAGTAAATTACAATAAAATAGAATGCTAAGGTAAAATGATCAACTTTTAATATTTACTATTTAGATATCTCCCTTTGATATAATATATTAACTTGTGATTATTTTACCAACCAACCATATAGGCGGTATCCTGATTAAGTCAAATTAAGTCCAACCAGCCCTAAAGGCGGAACCAAAATAAACCTGCCATATAGGCGGTAAGAAAATTTATTTACCAACCGACCAATCTGGCGGTATCCTTGCTTAGTCAGGTTTAAACCAGTTTAAAATGAATTACCAACCGACCAATATAGCGGTATCCTCATTAAGTCAATATTTTAAATAGTGAATATATTATATTTAAGGAAGATTAATCTAAATAGAAATAGTAAAAGAATTACCTTTCACCCTAGCAGGGGGAAGTTACCTCCTCATGCTGAATAGTAAAAACTGTAAAAGTAAAGAAAGTAAATTACTATTATTACAGAACGTAATTAAAATTAATTACAAAACTAAAATTTAAAAGAAACTAGATAGAAAACTCCCTATTTACATCAGAGAATTCAGAGAGAATGGTACATCTGAAATCAGAAAATTGAGCTGAATTTATAGGCGTCGATAGGCCTCCGGCGTCGCGGCGCCTGTGATTTATGGCGTGGCATGCAGAGAGCTCGACACGTGGTGATTCTGGATAAGGTGATAAGGTGACACTTGGCAAGGCGGCTGGCACTTAATGATTATGCTGACGTGGCGATGACGTGGCGCTGATGTGGCGACACATGGTGAAATGGATTGTCGGCACAGTAGGATTTCCACACGTGGCACGCTGTGATTGGTTGATGATGATGTGGAGATGACAGGGCACTTTGACTCGGTCAACTAGTGATGTAGATGATGATGTGGCGGTGATGTGGAGTGACACGTGGCGATGGCAATTGTCGGCACCATAGGATGATGACACGTGGCACGGCGCACGTTAGCAGATCGACTGTGATGGTGACACGTGGCACGACGTACGTTAGCAAAGTCAAAATTCTCAAATTCTGACACATGGACCCAACGCACGTTAGCACGGTGAGGCGCGTGGTAGGCGTCGCGACGCCTAAGGCTTGCGCGTTTGTCCAATTTTCACTGTTTTGGCTCCAAATCACCTCCAGAATGTCCTGAAACTTTATTTATCTACAAAATAACACAAAACACATCAAAATATTCACAAAACTCAGGAAACTATGCAAAATATTAAGTTAAATGAGTGGTAAATAGTGATATAATTACCACTCATCACACCCCCAAACCTAACATTTTTCTAGTCCTCGAGCAAAACACATAATAAAATAACATAAACATCTTTAAAATAAAATTTAACTAAGCCACTTTCGTAGGGATCACGGTTGCATTTAGCGTATGCAACAAGCTTTTAAACCCCTAAGTGTCCCTAGTGGACGAGTTGTAGTCTCGTGTGGGTTTACAGCAATGATACCCACAAACATTTTACAAATGTAAAAAGATAGTGAAACTAATGCACACAAAAGCAAAAAGACAAGAGAAAAGAGAATAAATAAGTTAGTGACTAATCAGGTGAAACTTCTACTCCAAGTCACTAGTTGTTTTCTTTCTTTCTAAATTACTGAATAAGTAAATTCTCCGATTATATTTATCATTCTCCATATACACAGCCAACAAAATATTAAACAACTCATTTTTGCCCACAACAGTCACAAGTGCAGTTGATAAAAGTGTTGGACATTATGACCCATAGCGTCACTATTTGCACAGATCATTGTGTTGTTGTAGCAAATTAACTATGTGACAAAGAAATTGCACTCTCATCATTTGTGATTAGATCACCATAGATATATAAATGAAGAGAGGTCCCTATGATTAGTTCCTGGATTGAGATGATATGAGACAGTATCAGTCCACGAAGGATTAATCATTAAATATCCCTAGCCGTAGTATTATCGAGACTGGACATCGATAATGCGGAATAGGCTAGTATTGCACTTGTGCGCGTTTGTGAGGGCACAACGGCATAGTTCTCATATATATAAGTATTGGATACTTATGCAAGTGCGATAGGAGGTCGTGTTTCACCGATGGTACGGGAAACAGATTCGCTCTGGATAGACCCCTCGGAATCCCATTGGTATTATGACTATGTGTCTATGGGAGGCCGAAATCAAGGTAGGTGTGTATAGTCTTAACCTGAGACTTACATCGCTAATACTTACGATAATCGATAGACTTTGGTCTTGGTGGTAGGGGACTTTAAACGGGTTCTGAGTACACCACTTCTGGGTTTATCAGAGAGTCGTAGTGTATTGGGTGTGATGTCAAGATGGAAGTGTCACTTCAGTCATTTGGAGATGATGTCACGCAGGATACGGTACTAGTGCTCTTGAGTGTTGCGCAACCAATCGGGATATTGTGACCAGGTCATGTATATCCGATTATAGAGACTATGTTACCAGACATCCGATATGTGTTTCGGACGGGGCAGACACTTATCCAGCCCCAGCCCTAGCACGTGATTATCCGATACTGGGCCGATATACACAATACTACGGTATACTACGCTTGATACAGATCTATATATTCCTATAAGAATATTTCTGGAGAATTGGGTAGGCATGGCGCTTTGCTAGAAGCCAACCTTGTCTTGTAAATCGATATAAACGTAGTACGAGGTACTTACGTGTTCGGACAGTCCGACGATCGTATTTACTGCCAACATATCCGGAGATCTCATGGGTCGCTTCCTGAAGATTCACCGATGATGTATGACTCGCACTTTGATTAATCTGGGATTAATTAGAAGAGAGAGAGATAGAATTAATCTGGGATTAATTAGAAGAGAGAGAAAATTAATCTGGGATTAATTGCGGAGATATTTTATCTGGGATAAAATATTAATTAAAGAGAGAGAACGATTAATTTGGAATTAATCGATAAAATAATATATTTGATATATTATTAGAAATTGGATTTCGACGCGAAATTAAAATTAGATTTTAATTCGGGCGAACGAATTAATTTAGAATTAATTCGTTAGCGACGTGAATAGTGAATTCGCTAGGCGTAATCATTTAATTACGACGCGACGGAAAATTCGTTAATTTGGAATTAGCGAACCCGAGCCCGAGAGTGATTGCGAGCGCATTCGCATTTCGAATTCGAGCGCGGCACGCAAGTCACATCAAGCGTCAAATCGTTTGTCACATCATGCGTCAAATCAATTGTCACTTTGAGTGATGTGATATGACATGTTGTCACTTTATTAAAGTGACATGATGTGAATAAAGAAATGTGATTGTTTGAAAGTTGATAGGACTTGTGTATATATATTTTATTCATTTACTTGGTAAATGGAATAAAGATATATGTATATAAAAATCATTTTCTCTCTCTTGGACCATGTGTAGTACACGATTTTTGGCAAATCTTTGTGCCATTCACGTGACTCTTGCTTGTTCACGTTTTTGGCCTAATTTGAGACTAGATTCATGTGACACTCTCTCACTTTTCTTTGGTCTTCACGGTTTTAGGAAAAACGGAGCCAAAAACCTTCTATCTTCTCTCTCGGTCTTGGACCGTTTTTCTTCTCCTTCTTGTTCTGTTTTCTGCCGAAAATGGAGAAGCAAGATAATGATTTTTGTGGCAAAAATCAAGTGCTAGCACACCTTGAGCATACTTAGGTGATAGGGAAACGAATTCATGTGCTTGGATTCATTTTGGAGCTTGAAGCTTTGAGCTTCCATGGAGACCATTCATGGCCGATTTTTGGAGATGCAAAGAAGTCCAAAACCGAGCAGCCCCACTGTCAAGGAAGCCATTGCCGAGCTTGGAGGGAGCTTAAAATCGCACCTTGTTCTTCAAACATCAAAACCGAATTCAATGTGAGTTGATTCCGCCACCTCCTTTGATGTGTTCATATGTCGTTTTTTTTTTTTTTATGCATTGTTTGTGATCCTTGGGACCTTGATTGAATTCCAACATTGGTATCTAGAGCCATTGATGCATGAAAACCGAATTAGGGTTCTTGAGCAAATTTGGGGCTTTTTGATTTTAGCTTGATTCTGTCAAATTGATTGTTTGAGAATGATTATATATGATTGAATTTGAGTTGTATGTAATCAATTTGATAAATAATTCATTGGATTGTTTTTCCCCAATTTGCTTATTTTGGTCAAAACTTTAATTTGGGTAAACTCGATTTAGGCATGATTTGGTTGAATTGTTTGATGCATTATGCTTGAATGAGGTTGAATTGAAGTTGTGCATGATCAATTTCAAGAAAATTGGATTAGATCAATTTTCCCCAATTCTTTAGGTTGAAATGAAACTTGAAATTGGGTAAAATGTGTTTAAGCATGTTTTAATTGAATTGGATGTTTAAGTATGCTTAGAACATGTTTAATTGAGATTGTGTGTGATCAATTTCATGAAATTGGATTGGATTCAATTTTCCCAAAATTGGAGGCTTGGCCGAAAATTGGAAGAACCTAATGTCTTGGTAATTTTGTTTTGTTTGATCATTGGATGACTTAAAACAATTGGTTAATGTTGTTTTGAAGTTCAATTGGATTGAATTTTGATTTAGAACATTTTTTCCCTTTTAAAGTGGCTTGGCCGAATCTTAGGAACATGAAATTCTTTGTGATTTTTTTTGTTTTATTCATTGGATAAATTGAATTGATTTGGGAAATTAAGATTGTGGACTTAATTGGATTGAAACCGAATCGAATTGAAAAAACCCTAATTGCCGAGACTTGAAAGCATGTTAATTGGGTTGATTTTAATTGAATTGTGTTGGACACTATTTGGTTGTTAAAATGCATGATTAATTAGGCTAATTGATGTTTTAGAAATGTTAATTGGGTAATTGATTGTGTATTACACTTAGGTTAATTAATTGTGAAATTTGGAATTTTATAAGTTAATTAATTTGGGCTTGATTTTGGAAATTGGGCTTGTTAGGTTGTAATTGGGCTTTTGGGCTTTGTTGTAACAAAGTTGGGTTTAGGCAAAATTGGTTGGATCCAATTAGGCCCAAAACCGAATCCAAAAGGTCCAATTATGACTTAATGGACCTTAATTATTTAATTGGGCCTAATGGGCCAAAATTAATTTAAAGGCTTATGGGGTAACTCCCGGATTGGATTTTGGTTGTTCGGTTTGACCCAAGTTGACCAAAAGTCCACGCCTTATAGAAATTAATTAAAAGCCCATTGGACTTTAATTAAATAAAACATTAGATGTTAATCGGGCTTTGAGACCCGTTGCGATTAAATTTGGAATTTAAGTCGTAAAGGTTCGTTAATAAAAGTGTAATATTTAATTTGGAATTAAATAATGAATTAGAATTAAATACGTATTAAATTGGATTTAATTATGTAATTTAATTTAATTCGTAGAAATTGTACTTTGAGTACGTGTTCGCAAAAACGAGTTTGACTCGAACAAAATCAAATCTTTGTTTGAACATTGGATGATCACTAATAATCAAGATTAATTAATTTGATTGATTGATTGATAACATGCTTGTATGAATACATGGTTATGATGTTTGAATAATGTATATCGGATGGATATTAGTCGGGTTGGGCGATTTTGGAAATTGTAATAAATTTGATTTATTAAATTGGACCTGCGTGTCCAGCCTTATCTCCTATTTCTTTGTATTCTCTTCTCACCTATTCCCCTCCATGTAAAAGAGGTTTCTTTAGAAGTGTAGTGTAACGGGTAGAAATAATACAAGTGCTAGCGAGAGAGAGAAAGTGAGAGATTTGATCTAGGATCAATGTAAAATATCCATCCGCATATCATTATTATTTTATTTCATACTCGCTTTATTATGTATTTAGAATGCATGTTTAAGGGTGTATGATGATGAGACCTAACAAAGATAATTAAATTGGTAGCCAATTTGCACGCGAAAAACCCTCGTTTTATATTAAGCAAATATCCTTCCATTGAATGATTCTTGTTCAAGATCCGAAGTTGGCATTGGTTTTTATTGACCAAAGTCAAGACCTTTGTCAATCAAGGATGTACTTGAATCATGAGAGTTTTGTTGCATATCGGTGTCTTGTCCAAATCGTGATTTTTATTGACCAAAGTCAGATCACTTTTTGTCCAATGACATTGATTACGAAACTTTCCTCGTCAATGGGTCCTGCTTAACTGGAATCATTAGGTTTGTTTTTGGCCAAAGCCAAGGCCTAAATGATTCGGAGGATAGGGTTAGGAAAATGTAATGGATACATTGACATTATACATATGTTTCGGACTTGGATGTCCACCTAACCGGATCTAGGAATTGGATGAGATCCAATTGATCTGTGAGATCTACCTAGTTAAATAGCATACAACTTTTTATTGGCCAAAGTCAGGGTTGTGTGTTATTTAACGGGATCCTAGCCCACTAGGAAACGCGGTTTCCCGAGTACTCCACAGAGGGTTAGAGGCTCGACGAAAAATAGTGGGAGGCAAGTATTGAATTTGCAACATTCGTTCGAATACTCGCTAAACACGCTCATTTTATTTTATTCGTCATATTAATCAAAAGTATTAGTTGGACTAATATTTTATGTTGTTTTAATAAACAGTTGGACTGTATTATACTTGATTATATATAATTGGATTATATTAATCAATATATTTGAATTAATTAATTTCAGTTTACAATTGATTTTATAATTGGATTATAGTAATCAATGTAATTGAGGTTAATTAATTTGGATTATATTTGATTATATAGTTGGACTATTATAATCATTATAATATATATAGTACCACTAATCGTTGGTTAAATAGTTGGACTATTGTAATCAAGATAAGAAATTGAAAAGTTGGATATTTAAAATATAATCTGGGATTAAAATATTTAAATGATTTAATTTTCAAATTGGGAATACATAATAGGTTACTTTATTTGATAAAATAACTTATTATACCTTACGCCCAAAATTAAGCAAAATAAGTAGAGCATAAAATCTTTGGAAGATTTATGTGATGATGACTTTAATGCTTAATTTAATATACTTGTCATAAATCTAATTTTTTGATTTAAGAAGTATTAAAATTGCAATTTATAATTCTTGGAGAATTAATTGACTATTCTAGAGAAGATAAAGTCAAAGTTTGCAATTGGGCATGTAGCACGAGGTGCACATCGTTTCGATATTCCGAAAACCAAAGGCTTGGCCAAAGGTTTGTGAAATATTGAAAAGGATAATTGACATATCCCAAAGTGACTACCATTTGGATATGGAAGACACGAAGGAATTAAAGAAAGGGCGAGGCTCTAACTTTAAAAATGTTTGTCTTAGTTATGTTCACAGCTAGTATTGAAATTAGATTTTAAATACTTAATGTGGTACATATATATATGTATTGATATTCAGAATCTGCTTTGAGCAGGATACTGACTTCAAGCTGAGATTTCTCTGCGAATCGGAAACGGGACGAAAGTCGCTGTTTCGACCGTAGATACCTAAGTTTAGGAACTACCCTTTGGGTGTGTACTTAAATTAGGAACTGATAATGTAACTAGTTTGACTAGAAACATTATCTCTTTATCGGTGTTTAACCCACTGCGGGTGAACCTTTATATTCTAAAACACTAAAGTGTTTTATTATATAAGATAATACTGAGATAAATACATTAGATGTAAATAACAGAATTTATATTTTGAATATAATAAAATCTCAAACATATAAATGACAAATAAATAGCTCAAATTGATTTGATCAATAGAGACTTATTTGTGGCATTGTTGTCTAGGACACAATTAAACGAGACATGTCAGTTAGACAGTGTGTCCGAACTAAAACCGAATTTTGTTGGACATGATAAGGTTTATCACGAGTCGCTCTGAGCTATCATTTCCTTCAAACGGATATGTATTAACAGTGCAAAACTTATTTAGAATAAGGTTCCATATAAATCTGTTTGACAGATATCATATAGGATATGAACAAGAAAGAAACGGGGTTTCTTACTCCTAATAATTTGGGTATGCCAGGCATAACGTTTGGATGATACCAAACTAGAAACCAAATTGGATAAGTGCCAATATAGGTTATCCTAAGGGAAACCTTAAGTATAGTACTTGTAAATCTCACATGAGAACAATATGATTGTTGCTCACCATGCGGTTTTCCTGAGAGGAATACCGATATGCAGTGGTCAGTGGGAGGATAGTGATACTCGATGAAAATCGGAGTAATACTATTCAAGGCACGAAGTCCTTAATGGAACACAAACAGTTCATCAATGATGAATCTGTACCATTAATCTTCAAATACACAAGAAACTTCGTAGATCGGATAGAGTCAGAAAACAACCTAGGGTATGGGTTTCTGATCTAACCTCATTAAGATGTCAATCTTATGGAGATGTACCATCTGACTACGTTTAGAGGAAGTGATACGAGGTATCGACTCCCTATAATGGCAAAATGCCATGAGTTCGGAATGGATTCCATGTTTAACAACTATTTTGGATACTAGTTGTTGTACCACAAAGCATTGTGCCTATTGGTACATTATACGTCTTCAAGGAAGACATACATGGATGGCAACATACCAACGTACAAAGCTAGGCTTTTGACGGAAAGGTATCGTTATCAACATTGTGTTAATAACGGTTCAAACTTTTACCTGTTGCCATGGTAAATCCATTTTGAAGATGCTTGTTGATAACTGTATATTTCATTTATGAAATATGTCAGTTACAAATCAAAATCGCTTTCCTGAAAAGGAAACCTTTTGGAGAATGTTTATAACATTCTGACGATTTTGTATAACCGACAATCAAGGTTTGCGGATTATTCAATCCATGTTTGGATTGAAGCAAGCATAGGGTTCTTGGAACTGAAGTTTTGAAATAATCATAATGGTTTATGATTTAACTCAAAACGAAATATTCTTGTGTATATAAGGAGGTTAGTGGGAGAGGGCACTGACAATGAAATTCCCATAAAACAATTGGTGAAAGCTTGGCTTTCATGGATATTCTTTCAATAGAAATTCTCCGTAGAATTCTGGGGAGTAACAATCTTTATTCAGGAATAAAGATCTACTGGGCTAGATTTGGAGTTGGTAACACCTCTGAGAAATTGTACATTTAAAATGTACTTGTATTGGTGTCTCATACGCTTCGAGCATATGGAGTCACGATCAGTTCAATCCAAGTGATAGTCACTGGATTGAAGTTGAGAACATCTGTTAGTATCTCAGAGAACTAAAGATGCTATCTTAAACTATGGAGAATGAGAACTTGTAGTGACTGGGATCACTACTGCAAGTTTCCAAACAATTAAAATACTGCGGTACTATAAAGTTTGAATAACAGGGACAGTGAGCTGGAAATCTTCCTAGCAAGATAACTGTTGCCGAATAAACAACAAATGCGGATTATTGCTGCAGCTGAGGCAGCAATAGAAGCCATTTGGATCGATAATAAATCTAATTAGATTAGATATAGTTCTGTTAGCAGCTGAGCTAGGTCAGCACAGGCTAAAGAATTAAAGGTCTCATCGACGATCCAGATATATACTTCTATATCATCTGATTCGTTCGGATCATACATCGTGGCGATGTGATGATCGTGTAAATCGCGTCAGACGATAATTAAACAAATCCGCTGACGAAAACCTTTCCTCAGCAATTTGAGCGAACCGTACATAGTTCAGGTGTAGGACACTTGAGTGACTCGCTACGTGCCAAGTGGGAGATTGTTGGACATTATGACCCATAGCGTCACTATTTGCACAGATCATTGTGTTGTTGTAGCAAATTAACTATGTGACAAAGAAATTGCACTCTCATCATTTGTGATTAGATCACCATAGATATATAAATGAAGAGAGGTCCCTATGATTAGTTCCTGGATTGAGATGATATGAGACAGTATCAGTCCACGAAGGATTAATCATTAAATATCCCTAGCCGTAGTATTATGAGACTGGACATCGATAATGCGGAATAGGCTAGTATTGCACTTGTGCGCGTTTGTGAGGGCACAACGGCATAGTTCTCATATATATAAGTATTGGATACTTATGCAAGTGCGATATGGAGGTCGTGTTTCACCGATGGTACGGGAAACAGATTCGCTCTGGATAGACCCCTCGGAATCAATCCTTGGTATTATGACTATGTGTCTATGGGAGGCCGAAATCAAGGTAGGTGTGTATAGTCTTAACCTGAGACTTACATCGCTAATACTTACGATAATCGATAGACTTTGGTCTTGGTGGTAGGGGACTTTAAACGGGTTCTGAGTACACCACTTCTGGGTTTATCAGAGAGTCGTAGTGTATTGGTGTGATGTCAAGATGGAAGTGTCACTTCAGTCATTTGGAGATGATGTCACGCAGGATACGGTACTAGTGCTCTTGAGTGTTGCGCAACCAATCGGGATATTGTGACCAGGTCATGTATATCCGATTATAGAGACTATGTTACCAGACATCCGATATGTGTTTCGGACGGGGCAGACACTTATCCAGCCCCAGCCCTAGCACGTGATTATCCGATACTGGGCCGATATACACAATACTACGGTATACTACGCTTGATACAGATCTATATATTCCTATAAGAATATTTCTGGAGAATTGGGTAGGCATGGCGCTTTGCTAGAAGCCAACCTTGTCTTGTAAATCGATATAAACGTAGTACGAGGTACTTACGTGTTCGGACAGTCCGACGATCGTATTTACTGCCACATATCCGGAGATCTCATGGGTCGCTTCCTGAAGATTCACCGATGATGTATGACTCGCACTTTGATTAATCTGGGATTAATTAGAAGAGAGAGAGATAGAATTAATCTGGGATTAATTAGAAGAGAGAGAAAATTAATCTGGGATTAATTGCGGAGATATTTTATCTGGGATAAAAATATTATTAAAGAGAGAGAACGATTAATTTGGAATTAATCGATAAAATAATATATTTGATATATTATTAGAAATTGGATTTCGACGCGGAATTAAAATTAGATTTTAATTCGGGCGAACGAATTAATTTAGAATTAATTCGTTAGCGACATGAATAGTGAATTCGCTAGGCGTAATCATTTAATTACGACGCGACGGAAAATTCGTTAATTTGGAATTAGCGAACCCGAGCCCGAGAGTGATTGCGAGCGCATTCGCATTTCGAATTCGAGCGCGGCACGCAAGTCACATCAAGCGTCAAATCGTTTGTCACATCATGCGTCAAATCAATTGTCACTTTGAGTGATGTGATATGACATGTTGTCACTTTATTAAAGTGACATGATGTGAATAAAGAAATGTGATTGTTTGAAAGTTGATAGGACTTGTGTATATATATTTTATTCATTTACTTGGTAAATGGAATAAAGATATATGTATATAAAAATCATTTTCTCTCTCTTGGACCATGTGTAGTACACGGTTTTTGGCAAATCTTTGTGCCATTCACGTGACTCTTGCTTGTTCACGTTTTTGGCCTAATTTTGAGACTAGATTCATGTGACACTCTCTCACTTTTCTTTGGTCTTCACGGTTTTAGGAAAAACGGAGCCAAAAACCTTCTATCTTCTCTCTCGGTCTTGGACCGTTTTTCTTCTCCTTCTTGTTCTGTTTTCTGCCGAAAATGGAGAAGCAAGATAATGATTTTTGTGGCAAAAATCAAGTGCTAGCACACCTTGAGCATACTTAGGTGATAGGGAAACGAATTCATGTGCTTGGATTCATTTTGGAGCTTGAAGCTTTGATCTTCCATGGAGACCATTCATGGCCGATTTTTGGAGATGCAAAGAAGTCCAAAACCGAGCAGCCCCACTGTCAAGGAAGCCATTGCCGAGCTTGGAGGGAGCTTAAAATCGCACCTTGTTCTTCAAACATCAAAACCGAATTCAATGTGAGTTGATTCCGCCACCTCCTTTGATGTGTTCATATGTCGTTTTTTTTTTTTTTATGCATTGTTTGTGATCCTTGGGACCTTGATTGAATTCCAACAAAAAGAGTAATATTTTTGTCCTAAAGTTTTATCAGAATTCACACATTTTTATAGCAATGGAATATTTTTTCTGAATATATTTTTTTTGATTTTTTTTACTCCAATGGTTTTTGAGATGCTTCCTCCAATTAAACTAGAGCACTGAATATTACAAACTTTTCAATTATAGCTCAAGTCTGTATGTTACCATGCATGTTGATAATACTGCCAACTGAGCTTATGAAGATCCATTTTAGTTAGTATTATAGAGAATTTACTAATTAAATAATTCAAAAAGAAATAAACAAAAATTAACTTGTTCCGAAAATAGGTTTGAAATACGTCTTAGTAGTGGAAACTCCTTACTCAGCTATCTCTTACCAATTTCACATTTTCAGTCAAAATAAAAACACAAGAACGTAAAATATTTTTGTAATTTTTGAAAAATTTTCAATTTTTTTTTTATTTTTCGAAAATTTTTGGACTAAAAATAAAAATAACACACAACTAAAAACAAGATACTGATCAACTAATTCCCTCCCCCAAACCTAAATGAGACATTGTCCCCAATGTCTTAAACAGTAGTAGAAGAGTTTAGAAGATAGTACCTGGTTCACTGAAATTCTACACGAAAATTTAAAGTTAAGATCCAGATTAATCTGACGCCTCTTACCACGATCGTCCTCGGACCAATTTATCTTTGAAAGAATAGGGTCAATTTGTGGTTCATAGGCTAAGATTTGGTCAATTAGATCCGGAGCAGTTCTGGCAATAAAGAGGAGTTCTTTTAAAGGTTTTGACACGAACCCATTTCTCCGGGCATCATCAAGAAACACACAAAGAAAATCATAAAATCCTTCAACGTTGTACAGTCCAAGCGGTTTCTGGTGTATGTTCAAGTTTGCCCAAGATAATACTGTAAAAATTTCCTCCAATGTACCCAAGCCACCTGGCAAAGCAATAAAAGCATCAGCACATTTAATCATTTCTACCAATCGTTCAGACATACCTGGCACGATCAGCTCTTCTCTGTTTGATGGTCCAATAAGATTTGCCTCCGCCAAGGGTTTTGGTATGATTCCCAAAACGTGACTGCCTCCCTCATGTACAGCTTTTGAAACGATCCCCATAAGTCCAAGATTGCCTCCGCCATATACTAAGTGAATATTCCTTGTAGCTAAGACTCGACCCAATTCTTGTGTTGCTTCTACGTATTGTGGCTTAACATCAACACTAGTACCGCAAAACACACAGATATTCTCAACTCGTCTTCTTGAAGTGGCTTCCATGTTTTACTCTGGATGTCTTCAAAAGTGCAATGATGAGTTGAATTTATAATACCTGAAAAGGGTGAGTAAAATAATAGCACTAGTACCTGCCAAATGAAAATTATTAGTTAAACAGTAAAATAAATCGTGATAATCAAAAAGGTCTGGATTATGTCGGAGAAAATAAAAGAAAACAACAAAACAAATTACAATTATTAGGAAAAGACAAAGAGATATAATATGTACAAGAAAAGTATCGGCTTGATTGACGTCTATGCGTCAGGGACAAGCTTCCCATCAAATTTTCTTCTAAATTGGCAAACATGGTCTTTTTGAGTCAGATTCTTGAACTTAACTGTTGTCTTTCTTTTTGGAATTTTGCATATAACACACGAATTTCATGATACAATATCCACTGGGATGCGTCTCAAGAGTCTTAGATATATCATCCAAAGAATCCTTACTCCAGCCATCCCTAATGAAATTAATCTTATCTTCGCAGTTATCAGACACCATTCCTAAAGAACGACAACGAGTATCACAAAACATACGAGCACATTTATAACAAACACACATTCTTTTAGCTCTTCTCTTTTTAGCATAGGGGCTCATTCCTAAACCAAGCAGATGTGAAATAAAAGAGTCAGAAGACTCACCTGAAAATAGGACCCGTGCTTCAATAATCTAACAAATGTCAGTAGGAATACCTTTGATCATCAGTAACCTCATCCGTTCCAAGTGAGCTTTGTAGACTTTCATCAGAGATTTTTGAGGGAGCGAAGGAAATTACTTGCAAAGATTTGCGAGAGCTTTTTCCATCGTGAAATGACTTTACCTGTAAAAATTAAACACATAAAAATAAAACACACCAGATCACAATATATACACAAATTGCATGGGTTTCCTCCCAGCTAGCGCTAAATTTAACGTCGACAGCTAGACGTGACTTCTCGAATGTTAGGCTGGATCTAAAAGTGTGACACTTTCTTTTTGTCTCTCAAATGATTCTCCCCAGTAGTGCTTGACACGCTGACTATTAACCTTGAATGTTTTGTTGGAGTCGGGATCATATATCTCAACGGCTCTGTCTGGTAAAACCTTGATGATCACAAATGGACCTGACCACCGTGATTTTGGCTTCCATGGGAAGAATTTTACCCTTGATTTGTTTAACAGTACCTTCTTCCCTGGTTCCAGTTGTATGAGCACTAACTTCTCATCCTGTCTCTTCTTGGCCTTTTCTTTGTACAATTTGGCATCCTCAAAAGGCTGATTGTGAAATTCCTCAAATTCGTAGAGTTGGTGGAACTTTTTCTCTTCTGTTGCTTGTAGTGCAAGAATTGGCTTTTTCAGTGAAAAATACGCTTTATCTTCAGGCTCCACATGCAATTGACATGTTTTAAGTTTGTCAGTAGAACTTTGCATTGCATTGGAGTTTTAAATGGTACTGTGTATCACATCAAGTCTGAAACATTCCTCCTTCTTTTCATCATCTAGGAAATTCATGGCCTTGAAAACATTGAATGTTACTTCTTGGTCATGCACCCTCATGGTTAATTCTCATTTTTGTACATCAATAATTGTTCGACATGTAGCCAAGAACTGTCTCCCGAGAATGATTGGCATATCTGCGTCTTCCTCCATATCAATGACAATAAAATCTGCTGGGAAAATGAATTTGTCAACTTTGACCAGCACATCACTACGCCTCTTAGAAATACGAGCGTTCTATCAGCAAGTTGTAGAGAGACTGAAGTGGGCATTGTTTCTCCAATCTGCAGTTTCCTGAAAATAGAAAAAGGCATCAAGTTAACACTCGCACCTAAATCACAAAAAGCTCTACGAAAGTTATGTTCTCTTTATGGTGCAAGGAATGGTGAAACTGCCAGGATCTTTCAACTTTGGGGGTAGCTTCCTCTGAATGATGGCGTTGCATTCCTCTGTCAATGCTACTGTCTAGTAATCTCCCAATCTCCATTTTCGTGAAAGAATGTCTTTCATGAATTTTTCATAGCTGGGCATTTCTTCCAAGGCTTCTGCAAATGGAATGTTGATATGCAGCTTTTTAAAGTTCTCCAGGAATCGAGCAAATTGCTTGTCCAATTTGTTTTTCTGGAGACGCTGTGGAAAAGGTGGAGGTAGAGTGATTTGTTCTTTTTCCTTTGCTTCTTTTTCCTCCATCTGTTGCTTTGTTTCTTTTGGAACTTCATCAGCAGTTGGTTTAGCTCTAACATCTTTGTTGATTTCAATACTGCTTTTTAACATGATGGCATGACACTGCTCCTTCCCTATGTTTCTTGGATTTGGTTCTGTGTTGCTGGGAAGATTACCTGGCGATCTGTAACTTTGAGCATTGGCCAGTTGTCCAATTTGATTCTCCAGTGCTTTGATAGAAGCTGAATGACTTTGATTCAATGCCACTCGATTTTGAACCATAGCTGCTAAAGCATCGTATTTTGCCTCTTGCTTTTTTAACTGTGCCATCACTTCTATTATTCCTGGTTCTTTTTCATACTTCTGGCCTTTGTTTTGATGCTAGAATCTGGGTGGTGGGTTGTTCATTTGCCCTGAATTGTTGCTCCATGAAAAATTTGGATGATTCCTCCACCCTGGGTTGTAGGTGTTGGAATATGGATTTTTCCCCTGTCTGTTGAAATTGTTAACGTATTTCACAATTTCTTTATATTGAATTGGTTCTGGTGCTCCTCCATATGGTGAACTTGTGGTTCCAGCGATGTTCACAACTTGCGTGCTAAGTGTTTCTAGACATTTGCATATCTGATCCAGTCTGGTATTCACTGCTTTGTTTGCTCCAACTTCATAAATTCCTGCAATTCTTTGAATCATGCTCCTGTTTGTTGGCCACAATGAATTGTTGTTAGCCATTTCCTCGATTAAGTCACAGGCTTGATCTTCTTCTTTTGCCATTAAAGCTCCTCCAGCAGCAGCATCAATTGTGGTTCTCATTATTCCAGAAAGTCCATTGTAGAAGGTTTGGACTTGTAGCCACTTTGTGATCTCATGATGAGGAAATTTTCGGAGTAAATCTTTGAATCTTTCCCAAGCTTCGCAAAGGGATTCTGAATCTTGTTGCACGAAGGATATGATGTCATTCCTCAACTTTGTAGTTCTGGCTGGTGGAAAGTACTTTGCAAGGAATTTGGTGGCTAGAGTGTTCCAAGTTGTGATGGAACCTGCTGGTAACTAATGTAGCCAAGCTTTAGCTTTGTCTTTCAGGGAATATGGAAAAACCCGCAGTCTCATTGCTTATTTAGTTGCTCGGTTGTAACTGAAAGTACCGCAAACTTCCAGGAAGTTGCTGATGTTGGCATTAGGATCTTCAGTTGCATCTCCCCCAAACTGTACTGACTGCTGAATCATCTGGATGCATGTTTTGATGTCACATGCATTTACTGGTAAAGGAGGAAGTACAATACAGGAAATGAAGCCGTCGACCACCGGAATAGTTCTGTCTCGAATGGGAATTGGTGGTGCAACCTGCAAAGGTTCAGGTTCCATGTTGACTAAAGCTTCTTGGCCTTCTCGCCTTTCATATCTCAATTGTCTGATGGTTCTTTCAATTTCTGGGTCAAGCGGTCGGAGTTCAAAGCGTCTGGTTCGTCTCATGTAGTTTCTGAGAACCTGAAACACAAGAAAACAAAAACAATAAGTAAAAAGAAATTAGATACAAGTAACGTATCTAACCCTAAAACTAATAGTGAAAGATAAATAAGTCCCCGGTAACGCCGCCAAAAACTTGATCGGTGCTTACACACACGCGTATAACGCAAGCGCACGTATTGTTTAAGTAGTATAAAAAGTATTGATCCCACGAGGACTTAATACCTAATCTATTAATTTTATGAGGTCAAATGATTACTAGTATTTAACAGGTTGATTGATTGATTTGAAATGGTGATGATTTTAAATTTAAAAACAAATAAATAAAATTTCACGAAAATAGGTTTAAGAAAATTCAATATTTAGGAAACTATCTAGGGTTGTAAATCTTTCTAATATCTTTAAAAGATTAAGTGGTTATTTCATGTTTGTGTAATACATTGGTTTACTAACCTGGAACACTAAATTATGCGAAAGCCTCTGTCGATGGTCAGACTCAAATACCCAGTATAACCCAATGGAACCATATGTCTATGTCAACCAAATTACATGGATTCATTAAGATTAAATTCCAATTATGGCTACCCCCGCCCGACAGGTATATGTCAATCCTGTAAGGAAATCTATTAAGGGGTTATCTATCCTTAAGGAAGATTGTGGGCTATTAAGTCTAAGGCTGAAACCTAAAATTCCTTTGTCAAGTTTATTTTAGATTTACCAGATCAATCTTATTAGTGGCCAATTAACAAGACGCATTAAGCTTAAGACTTAATAAGTAAACCTTTAAATTACCCAAACTATAAAATAACCACTTATAAACCGGTGATATTAAAATTCATCACAACCCCGGATAACTAATTAAGTTACGACACATAACTAGGGCTAGTAAAAACTTAAAAGTAAAAGACATAAAGTAAAAATGCTGAAAAGTAATTGCAGTAAAGTAAAAGCTGAAAACTAAATTACAATAAAATAAAATGCAAAGGTAAAATGATCAACTTTTACTATTTACTAGTTAGATATCTCCCTTAATATAATATATTAACTTGTGATTATTTTACCAACCAGCCATATAGGAGGTAACCTGATTAAGTCAAATTAAGTCCAACCAGCCATAAAGGCGGAACCAAAATAAACCTGCCATATAGGCGGTAAGAAAATTTAATTACCAACCGACCAATCTGGCGGTATCCTTTCTTAGTCAGGTTTAAACCAGTTTAAAATGAATTACCAACCGACCAATATAGCGGTATCCTCATTAAGTCAATATTTTAAATAGTGAATATATTATATTTAAGGGAGATTAATCTAAATAGCAATAGTAAAAGAATTACCTTTCACCCTAGCAAGGGGAAGTTACCTCCTCATGCTGAATAGTAAAAATTGTAAAAGTAAAGAAAGTAAATTACTATTATTACCAAAAACGTAATTAAAATTAATTACAAAACAAAAATTTAAAAGAAACTAGATAGAAAACTCCCTATTTACATCAGAGAATTCAGAGAGGAAGGTACATCTGAAATCAGAAAAATGAGCTAAATTTATATGCGTCGATAGGCCTCTGGTGTCGCGACGCTATAGCCTTTGGCGTCGCGACGCCCGTGATTTATGGCGTGGCATGCAGAGAGCTCAACACGTGGCGATTATGGATAAGGTGATAAGGTGACACGTGACTAGGCGACTCGCACTCAATGATTATGCTGACGTGGCGATGACGGGAGCTGACGTGGCGACACGTGGCGAAATGGATTATCGGCACCGTAGGATTTCGACTCATAGCACGCTGTGATTGGTTGATGATGATGTGGTGATGACGTGGCACTTTGACTCGGTCAACTAGTGATATGGACGATGATGTGGCGGTGACGTTGAGAGACACGTGGCGATGGCAATTGTCGGCACCATAGGATGATGACACGTGGCACGGCGCACGTTAGCAAAGTCAAACTTCTCAGATTCTGACACATAGACCCAGCGCACGTTAGCACGGTGAGGCGCATGTTAGGCATCGCGACGCCTAAGGCTTGCTCGTCGCGACGTCGGAAATTACCAAAATGCCCTTTTGTCCAATTTCCACTGTTTTGGCTCCAAATCATCTCAAGAATGTTCTGAAACTTTATTTATCTACAAAATAACACAAAACACATCAAAATATTCACAAAACTCAAGAAACTATACAAAATATTAATTTAAATGAGTGGGAAATAGTGATATAATTACCACTCATCAGGTAGGCAGTTGTTGTTTTTGGCGTAAAGATGTGAGCTGGTCGTGTGCGAGTGTGTCTTATGTGACTGGCATGCCTATCTGTTTTGTGTCTTTTATTGTTTGATCAAAGAAAGAGAGATGGGAGAAAGTGAAAGTGAGGATTAGAGTTTTGGTTTTTTTTGATTTGTGTTATTACCTCATGTTGTTCTAGTTCACTGGTTTGCCCCTCACGTTCTAGTTTGCTGGTTTCCCTCTCACGTTGCTTCTGATTCTTCTTTGATGTTTGCCCTCTCAAGCTTTTTTCTTTGGTTCTATTCTCCCGTTATTATTATTTTTTGTTCGGTTATCTCTCACTAATTTTTTATTTTGTTCGGTGATGGGCAGTTTGTGGTTGTCTTGTTGGAGGGTTTTGATGGTGGCTTTAGGGTTGCTTTCTTTGGGATTTTTCTGAGTGAGAGAGTGAGAGAGAGGAGAGAGGGCCGTTTTTAGGGTTTACATTACCGAGAGAGAGAAGGTTTCTACCGTGAATGAGCTCTAATGAGAGAGATGTGGCATGTATGGTTAGGGTTTCTTTGTGTGTTTTTTAGAGTTGTGAGAGTGGCATAGCTAATGGTGTGCTGAATGAGTGAATGAGAGAGAGTGGCCGAGAGGGATGGATTGGCTAGGGTTTATTATGCCGAGAGAGTCCAGTGAGAGAGAGAGGGCATGATGGGAGCTTTATTAATGGTTCGGTCGGTGGCAGGCTTTAGGGTTTAAGGGTTTTCGGTTCGTGAGTTAGTGGAGTTAGGTTGTGCGTTAGTGGAGTTAGGTTGAAAGTGGGGTTTACTTGTTATCATGGTTTGTGAGAGAGTGAGAGGGCCAATGAGTGTGAAGCTTAGGGTTATTTTTTTTGTATTTTGGGCGTGAATGCGCTCTCTCTAAGGGGTAGGTTGCCGTGAGGATGTTCTTTAGAGGGCCGAGTCTAACAGTTAAAACATAGATTAATCGAACGAACCCGAGGATAAGCAAACGAATGAAATTTGGTAAGGTATTGATTTTTGAATTTTCCCTTCCGACGTCCATTTCCCGCGACTTCCGCAACTTAAAGGGTAGTGCCTCCATATGAGGCTCATCATTGGGTCTTATGCAAAAAAGAAATGACTAAACTCGCCTACTCACCCCAAGTCTAATAGGCAAGTTGAGGCAACGAATAATTAGTCAAGGCAAACATGAAGACCAGGCTCGGATCTTGTAAGGGTCTTTGGGTTGAATAGTTACTAGAAGTCTTGTCGCCATATCGGACGACTTACAAGGATTCTACAGGTGCAACTCTATTTTCATTGGCCTATGGTTACGAATCAGTCATCCCAGCAGAGATCGGAATGACCACCCACAGAGTCCAGCATTTTGAGATCGAGCAGAATGAGGAGCTTGTCAAGAACAACCTCGACCTAATCAAAGAGAAAATGAAGAGGTCGGCAGTCAAAATGGCCTTCTAGCAACAGAGGATGGCCCGCTTTTACAATAAAAAGGTATGGACTCGATACTTCCTTCCTGGAGACTTGGTTTTGAGGAGAGTTACATTGAATACCCGGAAGCCTGAGGAAGGCTCACTGGGTGCCAAGTGGGAAGGGTCGTACAGAGTGGTGGAGATAGTTAGACGGAGTACCTATCTTTTGGAGTAGCTAGATGACACCCGACTCAAGAAGCCTTGGAATGCTGAAATGCTGAGGAAGTACTTCCAGTAGCTCACCTCCTTGAGCTGTAGAATGAAATGCAAAAAAGGTGACTAAAAGTCACCAATTAAGACTGAGCAGTAGAATGAAATGTAATTCTTGGAGTTGCTAGAATCTGCAAGCCATCCATTGCAAATGAAGGAGTTCATCCTAAAGAGGTTGTGGTAGTTGTTCGAACTGCCGAATCTTCGGATTCACGACCAAGATAACTTTCAAGGAGAGGCAGACGAACATGCGTGACCGGGGCACCAGATCCATATCCATGAGTGCCGCCGGCCCATTATTTGGTGGTCACCCGAGGTGGTAGGAAAGGAGAAAAAGCTCACGGGGGCCACTATGAGTCAATGCAGACGTCCCCGATGAGGCCCCCAATTTGTTTAGAAATGATTTTAGAAGGCTCGGTTTGGGGGAGCCCTGAAAGAGTTAATCAGAAGCATCAACAGAAAAGTGCAGATTAGAAGAGTATTACTAGACGACTACATATAAAAGCTGAAAATCTATCTTAGAGCCTCTCTTAAAATGACCCGCAGAGAGTTGTAAGAAGGGCAGTAAATTCCATGAATATGAATAAGACTTTCTCTTTTAAATTAAAAACATGTCCACTTTACTTGTTTGTTAATTGAATAGGAAAGCCGTGTTCGATATTCCAGAGATTTGCTCATGGTCGGGACGAATCAAGGGGTGTTCAGTATCCAGGAAGGACACCAAGCCCACGCACGCCAATCCCGGGTGTCATTATCAAACCTCCGGGTGGAAGTATTCCAACCCAGGTACTTTCACTTTTGAGGATCCAGAACGCATCAAAAGATGGAGTACATGTGGGAAAAGCGCGAACCCCTCGTGGCACGCCAATGTCGGGTGTCATTATCAAATCCACGAGGCCGAAGCGTTACTACCCCATCACTCGTATTTTTGAGGAATAGCTCGGGTAAGCCGTACCAAGGGAGGTTTCTGCCCCTGCTAGTTGTCTGGCTTATCCTGTTGAGAACCACCATGCACACGACATGGGGACGGCCGAATGGTCTCCATGACTTTTGTGACCTCGGGTAAGCCGGACCCGGGGAGGTTTCTGCCATTGCAAGTTGGCTGGCAAGTCCCATTGAGAACCACTAGGTGCACAACGCAGGGAAGGCCCTAGTGCCTCTGACTCTTGCATTCTTAAGGGATGGCGAAAACATGAAGGTTTCTTCCCCCGTGGATAGTCTGCCTAACTGCATCGGATCAAGAGAAGCATAACATTGGGAGGTTTCTTTCCTCATGGGGTTTGCAGACTCTAGACCCGCCTAGCATGGACCCTAGTTCATGACATTGGCCCCGGTTTATAGTACTTCCAACTATAAGGAATCACCTTTGAGTCATTCATTATTCGATCCAACCAATACTCACATGTCTATACGAGCTTTCAAAGCTAATGATACATCGGGTTAAACCATTGGAACTCCAATTCCAATATACGACATATGCTAGTCTTCTAGGTTATAGGAATTCGACCATATTCTAAAACCAAAGACTAGGAATATTTATAATTTAAGAATAATTTACAATAGTAATACTTATCCCAATGTTAGACCACCTAGTGTCCAGTATTACTGCAAGACTATTCTAAGGTCGATGCCATTCTTAGCATATCTATACATTAATTTAATACGCATAATGACAACACCATTAATAATATATGAAATGAAAATGTAGTTATTTTATTAATAAATAATAAAATGTACAATTCAGATTGACACTCCAAGTACCATTCTAGATGGTACCGCGGTCCCATCTCTTCCACATGTTTATTGAATACCTTAGGAGGTAAGGCATTGGTAAGCAGGTTTGCTATGTTGTCTTATCCTTGAACCTTCAAGACCACTATGTGTTTTCGTTCAATTATCTCTCTAATTACGCGGTATTTACTTTCCACGTGTTTAGACTTGGAATACGCTCTCGGCTCCTTAGCTTGCGCAATGGCTCCGCTATTATCACAGTACAATGGGATCAAATTTATAATACTAGGCATAACGCCAAGTTCTTTGATAAAATTTCTAATCCATACAGCTTCTTTAGCAGCTTCTGAGGCCGCTATAAATTCCACCTCAGTGGTGGAATCAGCTGCACCACCGTTAAGGGTAAATATGTATCATGATGTAGATTTTCTATCATCTAGATCTCCCTGGAAGTTAGAATCTGTATAACCCTTAACTTATAGCTCATATTCTCTATATATAAGAAACTTATCCCAAGTACATTTAAGATATTTCAGGATATGTTTCACGGCTGTCCAATGATCATTACCTGGATCAGATTGATATCGGCTAGTCACACTGACGCCGAAACTGATGTCAGGTATAGTACATAGCATATCATATATTATCCTACAAATAAAAGAAGTATATGGCAAGTTAGAAATTCTGACTATCTCTTCCTTAGTGTGAGGTGTTTTTTTCTTCGAAAGATGTATGCCATATCGGAAAGGTACATTTGCTGCCTTACAGTTGGTAAAACCGTACTTTTCTAATATCTTATCTATGTACATCGATTGCGACAATCCTATAAGCTTCATAACTTTATCCGGTAGAGCCTTATACCTAGTATATGTTAGTGTTCCTAGAACATGCCAAGGATCTAATAAGCAAGAAAAGGTGTTCATAATTCATTATAAGTTGCGGAATTACTTACATTGAATGGATTTGAGCTTTTAAAATTTTGAATGAAGATCTCCAAGATCCAACCTTTGTGTTGATTCCAAGCTTTGAGTTGGTTTCCCTATCACCTTAGAAGACTTCTACAAGTGCTAGCTTTGTTGATTTTGCAACAAAATCAAAGAGAAAGGGATGGAGGAAGCTCACGCCCATGAAGGAGTTCTTAGGGTTTGTTTGTGAGTCAAGTGTTGTGTTATGAGAGAGAGAGATGCCTTTTGGTAAAACCAATTTACCATTTTACCTAAACAATGTGGTTGGGTAAATGGTTTCACTAAAAACATTCCAAGGTAGTTGGCAAGTTGGTGCCTTGGCATAAATGCCAATTACCCTCCCAACAACCACATGTGAAGTGGGCCCCACATTTGAATTCAAAATTCAAATGAATTCTACGAATGTTTGCCGCGGCTATGATTCATTTAATCCGATTAAACGAATTTCTGTCGCTAAATAATTAAATCTAATTTAATTAAATGACGACGCCTCGTAAATATATTACGAATGCCGTTTACGAATTAATTTTAAATTAATCCGCTAGCTCATATTAAAGTCCAACTTTAATTTCGTAATGAAATCCAATTCATATTAATATATCCGATATATTAATTTTAGGCCATACTAATAATTTAAATAGAAAAACCAAATTTAACTATTAAATTTATTTCACCGATTAATTCCAAATTAATCGCGTTCTCTCTCTTCCGAACACATTTAATCCCAGATTAAATAAAGCATCAATTAATCCCAGATTAGTTTTCTCACTCTAAATTAATCCCAGATTAATTCTAGTTTAAGTCAACTGTCATCGGTGAATCTTTGGGAAGCGACCCAAGAGACCTCTGGATATGTTGGCAGTAAATCCGGTTATCGGACTATCCGATTAAATGTGTACCTCGTACCACATGCTTACGGATTTACAAGACATGGTTGGTGTAGGCATTGCATTTTTGCATATCAGCCCGATGATGAGTCTCGTATGGAGACACTACCTCTTTACTTGTGAAAGCCGCGGGAAACGGACGTTGGAAGGGTAAAGTTGGAAATTAGCATTTTGTCAGAGTTAACTCGCTTGTTTTGCTTCGGGTTTGCTTGTTGGACCTTTGTTTTAAAACACACCAAACCCATTAAAACACATCTCACAAATTAAATAATTAAAACATTTAAAATACATGTGACAAATTAAATTAAAACCAATTAAATTAAACTTAAATTAAATTAAATTAAATCACATTCACCAATTAAATTAAACTTGAAATTAAATTAAATTAAATTCTAATTAAATTAAATTCTTAATTTAAATAAAGCACATTCCTAATTTAATTAAATCACCTTCCTAAATTAAATTAAATTAAATCCCTTTCCTAAAATACATAAATCACTTCCCCAAATTAAAAGATTTCCTTATCACATACTAAATTAAAAGATATCCCCAATTATTACACAATCTCCATTTCCTACCCAAACAAGGTAAAACTCATCCCATTGCCTATAAAAATAACCCCTCTCCACACATTCAAACCATGGCTGGTAGATTCACACACAAAAAAACACACAAAATAATAACCTTAAACCTGCTCTTGCTCTCTCATCTCTTACGAAAAATTACAAACTAATAGCCTGCCTCCACACATATCACACTGCCTCATTAACTGCACCTGCACCCTCACGTTACCAGCCACAAACTCACGCCACTGACCAAATCAAACGCACCAAAGCTACTGACCTACAACACAAAGGCCCTTTTAGCGCATCATCAACCCTCATGTACGTTGCCACACACCACGCACCAGCGTACCCCTCACACACCCTCTCGCCACTGCACCCACAATCAACACCCATCACTCCACGTTTCACCCTAAATCTCAGCCAAACTTCACGCAATAACACTCATCAAGCTAGCCAATTTCACCCAGGATGTTCTTAACTTCAATCCAAACAGATTTTCATGGAACCTTATTCAAAATAAGTATTGTACTGTTAAATGCTTATCCTTTGAAGGAAAATGGTAGCTCAGAGCGACTCATGATTAACCTTATCATGTCCAACAAAATCCGGTTTCTCCGTTCGGACACACCGTCAAATTGACGTGTTCCAGGAGGAGTCTTCATTGAAAGAATACTATACTCTTTCAAGTATTTGAAAACTTATTGCTTAAGTATTTTCCATCTCGGTCTTACTGTGACAGTTTTAATACTTTAGCCGATCTATTTGTCTACTTCGTGTTGAAACTCTAAAAGTTTTCGATTTGTGTTTCATAAGAGACACATAACCATAACACGATGCCACATCCGTAAAGGTCACGAAATACTCATATCCACCTCTAGCCTAGCTAGATATGGGCCCACTTACGTCACTATGAACGAGGGCTAACAGATCGATGGCACTAACATTTTTACCAAGTAAAAGGTATTTTAGGTACTTTACCTAATAAACTAGATTCGTAGACATCATTTGAACGGAATCAAATCCGTCCTAGTATCCACTTTTTAAAAGTGTGGATATACGAGTCTTGTTTAATGTGTCCCAGACAACACTGCCATAAATAAGTCATATCTAATCAAATCAGTTTGAGCTATTTGTTCGTCATATTATATGTTTGAGATTTATTTATATTCAAAATATAAATACTGTTACTCACATCTAATGTGTTTATCTCAATATCATCTTTATAAAATAAAACACTTTAGTGTTCTAGAATATAAAGGTATACCCGCAACGGGTTAAACCCTGATATGAAGATAATGTTTCTAGTCAAACTAGTTACATTATAACAGTTTCCTAATTTAAGTACACACCTGAAGGGTAGTTACTAAACTTAGGTATCTGCGGTAAAACAGCGACTTTCGTCCCGTTTTCGATTCGCAGATTAATCTCAATTGAAGTCAGTATCATGCTCATAGCAGATTCTGCACATCAATGCATATTTATGTATCACACTTAGTATTTAAAATCCAATTTTACTACTAGTAGTGAACATATATATGACAAACATATTTGAAGTCAGAGCCTTGCTCGTCTTCAATACCTTCATGTCTGCTTTGTCCATTACGGCAGTCACGCTTCAGTGATCCCATTTGCAACAGTTTAAGCAGACATCTTGGGATATGGCCTTTGTCTTCCTATAAGACAGTAATGATTTTTCCTTTGCCCTTTTCTATATCCCAGAAGCCTTTGGCCAAGCCTTGGGTTTCTAGAATATCGAAGTAAGGTGCGCCTTGCGCTACTTGCCTTATTGCAAACTTTGGCTTTATCTCCTTGAGAATAGCCTTTAACTCTCCAAGAGTTATTAATTGCAATTTAATACTTCTAAGATCTAAGAATAGATCTATGAAGATCCTTCAATTTCTTCATCATACTTTAAGGATCTAATCCTTAGTTCTGATTAGGAAATTAAGGAGTCCTTTCGACAAGTATAATGAATTAAGCCTTAAAGTTATCATCACATGAATCTTCCAAAGATCATGCTCTACTATTTGCTTAACTTTGGGCTTAGGCCTAATATGTTATTTTATCAAATAAAGTAACTTATTAGTTTCCAAGACCATCCTGAAATTTTATTCCCAATTTGAAAATTAAAGTCGTTCAAACACATTTTCACCCAGGATTATGTTTTAAACACTAATCTTTCAGTTATCTTGATTCCAATAGTCTAACTATCCAATCAACGATTTCAGGTACAATCTAATGTAATGATTATTATAGTCTAACTATAGAAACCAATTACAATTTTATTAGTTAAAATCAAATATATATTGATTGCTATAATCCAATTATATAATCAACTATAAATGATCGGTAAAATTCAAATATATTGATTACTATAATCCAATTTTATAATCAACTATAAACGAAGGGTAAAATTCAAATATATTGATTAATATAATCCAATTATATAATCAACTATAAATGAAGTAGTTTGAATACAGTCCAATTGTTTAATTAAAACAACAATTAATATTAGTCCAACTAATATATTAACTTATTGACGAAATATTGAAATGAGCGCGTCTGGCAAGTATCTAAACGAAATTACAAATCTAATACTTGCCTCCCACTATTTTTCGGCGAGCCCTAACCCTCTGTTGAGTACTCGGGAAACCTTGTTTCCTAGTGGGCTAGGATCCCGTTAAATAACACATAATCTTGACTTTGGCCAACAAATTGTATGATACTTAACAAGGTAGATCTCTAAGATCAATTGGATCTCATCCAATTCATAGATCCAGTAGGTGGACATCCAAGTCTGAAACATATATACAATATATATGCCAATATATCCAATATAGTTTCCTAACCTTTTTCCTCTGAATCAACTAAGCCTTGGTTTTGGCACAACAAGCTTAATGATTCCAGTTAAGCGGGACCCATTGACATGGAACGCTTCGTAATCAATGTCGATGGACAAGAAGGGATCTTGACTTTGGCCAACAAATCATGACTTGGACAAGAGACACCGATATGGAACAAAAATCTCATGATTCAAACACATCCGCAATTGACAAAGGTCTTGACTTTGGCCAACAAACCAATGCCAACTTTGGATCTTGAGTAAGAATCACTCAACGTAAGGAAAAAATGCTTAATATGTTTTGAGGGTTTTTCGGGTAAATTGGCAACCAATTTATTATCTTTGATTAGGTCTCATCATACACCCTTAAGCATGCATTCTAAACATAATAAGGCACGATAAATAAATTAATAATGATATGCGGATGGATATGTGACAATTGTTCCTAGAACAAATCACTCCATTTCCTCTCCCCGGCTAGAACTATTCTAACTTCTACCCAATTACATAATACAATGAAGAAACCTCATTTACATTGAGGGGAATTGGTGAGAAGAGAATACAAAGAATAAGGAGATAAAGGCTGGACACGCAGGTCCAATTTAATAAATTCTAAATTTATTATAATTTCCAAATTTCCCTCGTCCTTCTAATATCCATCCGATATACATTATTCATACAACACATTCATGTATTCATACAAATCACGTTATTCAATCAATCTAATCCAATTAATTAATCTTTGAATTAATGATCATCTAATGTTCAAACAACGATTGATTTGCGCGAGTCAAACTCGTTTAAGAATAAATACTCAAAGTAAGTATTCTTGAATTATATTGAACTACAACTTTAAATCCAATTTATTTGTATTCAATACTATTCCAAATTGAATATTTAAACTTACTTATAAGCCTTAAAGAATTGGATTCCCAATCCAATCTTGATGGGTCTCAAAGGCCCAATAACATCCAATGTCATTTTAATTAAAGTCCAATGGGCTTTTATTAATTCTTAAGGCATGGGCTTTGGCCATAATGGGTCAAACCCAAAATGCCAAGGCCCAATAGGAATCACTCTATTGCCTACAAATTAAATTAGGCCCATTAGGCCCAATTAAATTCTTAAAGGGCCAAGTGATGTATTTGGACTTTAAGAATTAATTTTGGGCCCAATTGGATCCATCCAAATTTCAAAACCAAACTTGGTCAAACCAAGCCCATTAAGCCCAAATACACACTTTTAGCCAATTCATAATTTAAAGGCTTATTAACATAATTATAATATTCCAAATATCACAATATTTTAAATAAAGTGTATTAGCCATGATTAATTAATTAAACTCAATATTTCCAAAATACCAATTAACTTATTAATCATGCTTAATCCATCAATTTATGCTCAACATAAATTGAAACCAAAACACATCATTTCATGCTCAACATGCTCTTGAATTTAACATAAACATATTGACTTTGATTCCAATCCAATCAAACCAACAATCAACATTTAATCATGCATTTAAACACATCCAATGATGTTATAAAAAAAATAAACAGCAGTGCATTACAGTGAGTTTCGGCCACACTAATGATATAAAAAATTTGATCCAATTAATTTATTCCAATCTAATCATCCACAACTATAAATTAACATAATCTAAGCATGCTCAAAGCATCAATTTGAAGGAATCATGCTCAAAACACAAAAGCCCCAAATTTTAGTCTCATGAACCCTAAAATTTTCATGCTTAAAATGGCTCTGATACCATTGTTAGTGTTCCTAGAACATGCCAAGGATCTAATAAGCAAGAAAAGGTTTTCCTAATTCATTATAAGTTGCGGAATTACTTACATTGAATGGATTTGAGCTTTTAAAATTTTGAATGAAGATCTCTAAGATCCAACCTTGTGTTTAATTCCAAGCTTTGAGTTGTTTCCTATCACCTTAGAAGACTTCTACAAGTGCTTAGCTTTGTTGATTTTGCAACAAAATCAAAGAGAAAGGGATGGAGGAAGCTCACGCCCATGGAGGAGTTCTTAGGGTTTGTTTGTGAGTCAAGTGTTGTGTTATGAGAGAGAGAGATGCCTTTTGGTAAAACCAATTTACCCTTTTACCTAAACAAGGTGGTTGGGTAAATGGTTTCACCAAAACCATTCCAAGGTAGTTGGAAAGTTGGTGGCTTGGCATAAATGCCAACTACCCTCCTAACTACCACATGTGAAGTGGACCCCACATTTGAATTCAAAATTCAAATGGATTCTACGAATGTTTGCCGCGGCTCGGATTCATTTAATCCGATTAAACGAATTTCCGTCGCTAAATAATTAAATCTAATTTAATTAAATGACGACGCCTCGTAAATATATTACGAATGCCGTTTACGAATTAATTTTAAATTAATTCGTTCGCTCGTATTAAAGTCCAACTTTAATTTCGTAATGAAATCCATTCAATTAATATATCTGATATATTAATTTTAGCCCATACTAATAATTTAAATAGAAAAATCAAATTTAACTATTAAATTTATTTCTCCGATTAATTCCAAATTAATCGCGTTCTCTCTCTTCCGAAACATTTAATCCCAGATTAAATAAAGCCTCAATTAATCCCAGATTAATTTTCTCTCTAAACTTAATCCCAGATTAATTCTAGTTTAAGTCAACTGTCATCGGTGAATCTTTGGGAAGCGACCCCAGAGACCTGGATATGTTGGTAGTAAATCCGGTTATCGGACTATCCGATTAAGTAGTACCTCATACCACATGCTTATGGATTTACAAGACATGGTTGGCTTCTAGCAAAGCACCGTGCCTACCCAATTCTCCAGAAATATTCTTACTGGAATATACAATCTATGTCAGGCGTAGTATACGTAGTATTCTGTATTGCGATCCAGTATCGGATGTCAATTGTTAGGCCTGGGGCTGGAATTATGTCTGCCACGTATGAAGCACATGTCGTATGTCTGGTCACTAGTCTCTATAATCGGATGAACATCACCTAGTCATATCATCCCGATGACTGCAGTACTTAAGAGTACCAGTTCCGTATCCTAAGTGACATCATCTCCATTATGACTGGAGTGATACTTCTGTCTTGACATCACACCCAATACACTACGATTCTCAATATACCCAGCAGAGGCGTAAACAGAACCGCTTAAAGCCCTGGACGACCAAAACCAAAGCATATTGATTGTCGCAAGTATTAGCGGTTCAAGTTTCAGGTTAAGACCAAATACACCTACCCTGATTTTGGACTTCCATAGACACATAGTCATACTACCTATGGAATTCCAATGGGTCTATCCAGAGCGAAGCTGTTTTCTGTACCATCGGTAAAACACAACCTCCTATTACACTCGCATGAGTATCCAATACCCAAATATATGAGAACTATGCTATTGTGCCCTCACAACGCGCACAAGTGTAATACTAGTCTCTTACGCATTATCGATGTCCAATCTCGATAATACTCTGACTATGGATAATGTCTCATATCATCTCAATCCATGAACTAATCATAAGGACCTCATATCATTTATACATCTAGGTGATCTAATCACAAATGATAAGAGTGCAATCTCCTTGTCACATAGTTAATTTGTACAACAACACCATGATCTGTACAAATAGTGACGCTATGGGTCATAATTGTCCAACAGTATATAGGAAGCTTCACTCATTTCTTTCATGGAGAAGTTCTTGCAAAGGTAGGCTTTCACACTTTACATCAATCCTATATCATTACGATGATACAATATTATTTGAGTAATTCTAGAGAGGTTCCGAGGGTTTAGGTTCCTTCCGCAGCGTTTTCGGAAACATTTCGGAAGATTTTTAGAAATGCGTAATTTACATATTTAAGCTACTGGATTGACATAGAACAATGTTTAATGATGTAATATAAGTATTGGATGTATTATGAGTAATGAAATTGAAAACGAATTTAATTTGGATTTTCTTGGAAAGTGTGGGAGTTTATGCTATCAGTAAGTTTTCCATGATTAACGATTTTCATTGTCCGTATTTTGTGTTACAGATGGGGAAATAGAAAGGATAGTATGGACCTCAGGTAAGTGTCTCACTATAAACTCGTCGTAGTAGACAAGATACGATGGTTGATTATGTGTTTAGATATGTGTATAGATTGAAGGCTCACAAAAATAAATAATAGTAGTTATGTAATTTTAGAAAGCATGAAATGAGAGATTCAAGAGGTATAGACAGTGAGATTTGTAAAGAGCACGTATAGAAACAAATTGTCTGAAAGTATACATAGAGTCGGGTTTCTAAATAGCAAGCTAGTATCAGCATGAAAAGTTTAGTACAAGTTGTCGTTACATTTTCATAGTTAAGAATATCTTCAAGTAGAGCACACTTCCGTAATCGAGATATAAAAGTTTTGTAAAGAGTTTTAACGAAGTTTTCCAGACTTCAGTTTAGTTTTGGTCCGAGTGTGGAACCAATGTATGAAATGTGTTGATTTGTTTAATGACACGTGCGAGCATTTTTCATATAGGTGCGTTTGTTGAAATGGGGTACGGATCCATTTTGTATGTATTGGATGAGTGAGATATCACCAGCTCGTAATAGAGTGTAGTTGACTTTGCTGTTGTGTATATGGATAATGTCATTGCATTGCATTGCATGACTTACATGATCATATGGTTGATATGATGATGCATATGCATTTTGCATGCCCAGAGGGAGACACAATACAGCGTAACACCCTTGGATCCTAGTTATAGTGAGTGGACACTTTTATCTAAAGTTGACTTTTATGATGTATTTTTCATATCAGACTTAATTTTACGCTTCTAGGGCGTTAGTTGATTTTTATTACAGTTATTTAATGAGAGATTATGTTTTAAGATATATTTGAGAAAGAAATGTTTTCCAAGTATGATTTTATGTTTTTCGAGGCATGAGGGAAAAATCCACCTCAGTATGTAACTTGTTACAGACTTGGAATTGACGGATGACATGTGCACATGTAGAGGACTGGGGGGACGGTGATACGTAACACCCCAGATCCTAGTTCAGGACTAGGGATGACAGATGCCCCTAGATCCTAGTTTCAAAGCTTGGAGGGTAGCATAGATCTGCACCCCCAGTTCTAGTTCAGTGGCTTGGGGGACGGCGATACGTAACGTCCCAAGACCACTAGTTTCAGGGACAAGAGTGGCATGCTTTTGGGGACGGTGATATGTAACGACCCAATGTCATGGATTTCATTCTTGGCTCTAGTTAGACGTATGGGGGGACGGTGATACGTAACGCCCCCATATGTCAGGTTTTCAGAGACAGAGACCAGTTTTTCAAAAACAGTATTCAGAGATCAGTTATAGAGATAATTTTCAGAACAGATCTTTCAGATATAGATTTTTCAGAAATGGATTTTCAGAAATGGATTTTTAGAGACAGATTTACAGAAAATGATGGTTTATAAACGAGTTTTGAAGAGAAATAGTTTTAAGGGAATCTCAGAGATTTACAGAAAAAAAGGATTTCTAGAAAAGTTTCACAGGAAGAGATTTAGTGATATCCAGTTCTGATTTGATGAGTAGCATCGTAGTATGCTATGAGTATGTGCCTTGTATAAATTGTATATTTAGATGCATGATCGATTTGTGATATTAAGTGAGGGTTGAGTGTTGGGTGTTAACCATATTTAGAATGCAGTTGTGAGGATTCCAATGAATGGAATCAAGTGTCGGTATCTTATACTAAATAGAGGTCCGAGGTTTCAGTTTTGTGTTTCAGTAGAATTTTTACATCTCATAGATAGCTAATGCTTACGTATTTCATATGAAGTAATCAACCATAGTTTAAACTAACTAAACCACCACGGGTTTGGGATGGCTTTAGCCACGAGCTTGGGTGGTTTGGTAGATAATAAGTTAGTTTCGGTTAGGAGAAAATCTGATGTTGTTATTATACAAAATATAGCTATAGTGCGGAAAAAAGTATGTACGTACGTGGAAGAATGCTTCTAGACTAGTGTATGAGAGATGTCAGAATTCTGTAGATGTGAGGTTTAGTGTGAAATCGAGAAGATAAGTTCATTACATTATTGCATTCAGTCAATGAGTAAAGTATCCAGGTATAACATAAGTAAACAGCCATCGGGTAAGGATGTGATTTATAAGTTTGTGTATTTACATATATCTGATTTCTATTTAAGTTCTTGTTGTCACTTGATATATTTACATAAGACGTGAGTACTTACTGAGCTTTATAGCTCACACCCCGACTGTTTGCTAGTTTTACAGGTTCACATTGGACTTAAAAAGCTAGAGATTTCCTTTGACGTCTTTCAGACAGCGGATCACCCCGATGCAGTCAAGTCGGTCTTGAGTCGTTGTATGGTTTTGGGATGTGTAATTGTGCTCCCAAAGCCTTAGTTTTATTTATTTGTATAACATGTGTAGTGTTAATCATTTTGAGCACGTAGTTATTTGTCTTATGTCTGGCCGGAGGCCTATTTGCATATGAATTGAGATTTGTCAGGCCGGAGGCCTATTTGCATGAGTTGAGATGATTGCTTTTGGATTTAATATCAGGACACCTTGAGATGCTGGACTTGGATCCAAGTTTCATGATTTTTAGCAAAGGTCATGCTGAAATTTTAGTAGAACTGGAGGCTTATGGAGATGGGTTTTCTTGTCTCCTTCCGGTAGCATCCTGACTTCGGGCGGGATGTTACAACTGGATACGAAACCCTCTGGTTGTTCCATATAGATATCCTCCTCAAGAAATTCATTTAGGAAAATGGTTTTCACATCCATCTGTCATATCTCATAGTCGTGATATGAAGCAAAGGCTAAGAGAATTCTAATAGATTTTAGCATGGCTATTGGTGAAAAATTTTCCTCATAGTCGATCCCAGGACGTTGAGTGAACCTTTCGCTACCAGTCAGGCCTTAAAGATTTCCACCTTTCCATCAGACCATCGCTTCATTTTGTAACTAATTTACAACCAATAGGTTTAACTCATTCATGAAGTTCAACTAAGTCCTAGACTTGATTTTCATGCATTAAATTCATTCAGAATTTCATGGCTTCCTGCCAATCGATATCCAATATTACTTCTTTATAAGTAGTCATATATGTTTCCTCTAAGTTGAGAACATCAAAGCTCGTATCAGATGTTAAAAACTGTCTTTCAGGAGGCCTTGATATTCTATTCGACTTACGTAGAATCTGTGTTGTAGATCCTTCACCTAATTGGATATCTGGTTCCATATCAGGTTCCTTACTGTTGGGATCAAACTCATCAAGTTCAATCTCTCTACAGTTCCCACTTTCTCTCAAAAATTGCTTTTCAAGAAAAGTGGCAAAACGAACAACAAATACATTTCGTTGCTTGGAATCGTAGAATTGATATCCCATGGAAGTATCAGGATATCCAACGAACCTATATTTATACCCTATGGGTGCTAGTTTATCCCGCTGCGCAACTCTAACGTATGCAGGACAACCCCAAATCTTTAAATGTCTAAGACTTGGATTTCTACCAAACCATATTTGATAGAGGGTCGTAGAAACAGCTTTTGATGGAACCATATTAAGTGTGTGGGCAACAGTAAGTAAAGCATAACCCAAAAGGTAATAAAGAATATCTGTATAGCTCATCATTGTTCGCACCATATCCAATAAAGAATGATTTATATGCTTAGACACACCATTATGTTGAGGTGTTCTTAGTGGGCTATATTGGGGAATAATTCCATTCTCCCTTAAATAACTTCTGAATTCTTCACTCATGTATTCACCGCCTCGATATGATCTAAGACATTTGATGAATTTACTGGTTTGTTTTTCTACTTCATTTCAGAATATTTTGAACTTGTCAAATATTTCCAACTTATGTTTCATCAGATAGACATATCCATATCTAGACTCGTCATTTGTGAAAGTCACAAAGTATGTTGAACCATCATAAGCGGCATGATTTAATAGACCACACACATCACTGTGTATTAGCTCCAATAAATCTCCAGCACAGTGTCCAACACCTAGAAATGAGGCCTTTGTCATCTTTCCATGGATACATGACTCATAAATCAGATAAGGATCTAAGGTAAGATTTTCAATCAAACCATCCTTTACCAATTTGGATAGACGTCTAACACCTATGTGGCCCAATCTCGTATGCCATAATTTAGTATTATTTAATTCAGATTTCCTACTTGTATTTTCCTCTACTTTAAAGACATCTCTACATGTTTCCAAAACATAATGACCATTATCAGTGATATTATTTAATATTAGCAGTGATATATTTGTCTGATAATGAGGGTACATAATAACAATCTTGTAAATTTAATTTACAACCATTGGGGAGATCTAAAACAACTTTTCATATGGCTTTAACATCCATTGTCTCGCCATTACCGACTCTAAACTGGATCTCCCATTTTTTCAGCCTTCCTTTTACCATCGTTACCTGTAGGGAGTTGAAAATATGAGTAGGAATGCCAGTGTCTAACACTCATCCACTATTTGCATCTAAGGCTAATGAGATGTCAATAATTGGAAAAATACAAAGCGTACCTGAGGGTCATACTTTTCGTTTCAGCTCTGGATAGTCATTCTTCCAGTGTCCAGACTTCTTGCAATGTAGACATTAATCACGATCTATTTGTAGTTTTGTGCCTTTGTTCTTTTTGGAGTTCTTCTTTGATATCGTTTTCTTCCCCATTTTGATTTTCTTTGACTTCCCAGAAGTCTTCGAAGAGCTAGCTCCACCATGGAGGTACAAAATTGGGTTGCCTTTTCACATATCATGCTCCGCTGTGAGTAACATGTTATGAAGTTCTTTATAGCTGGCTTGCATCGAGTGCATATGGAAGTTTAACACAAATGCAACATAAGATCCAAGCAAAGAAGACACAAATCAAATTATGGCCCAACTGTTCATCTATCACAATGCCCTGTCATTCAAGATATCGGATCTGGTCGATCATGTTCAAAAAATGAATGCTGACAGCTTCTCCATCCTTGATTTATATCTCTTGATTTTCTTCAAACAACTCCTTGAGTGTTTGCATAATGCTCGAAGAATCTGGTACTTCAATGTAATGTCTCAGCAAATCTGGAACCATTGATCCCAAGATGTAGGATTTCACCTTCAGGTTATCATCATTCCATCTATTAAGAGTTTCTCACTCTTCTGGAGTGGAGTCAGGATCGATTTTAACAGGCAGTGGATTGACAATGACATAAGTAAAATTTTCAAACTCTAAGACAAGGCGTGTATTCATATCCCATTCGAAATAGTTCTCGACTTCTTTTAGCTTATTGGTATCCAAAAGTTTCATTAATGGATTAGCGATAGCCATCTACAAGACAACATTTTAAACAGTAGCAGAATATTTTTCATTTCAAAATAATAAAGTAATTGATTATGGAATTTTAAATCTTTTAGTGCTATCCCACTACTTTAATTAATTCTGTAATCTCCCTTAACGGAAAAATAGAATTTGACTATCAAAATTCCATAGTGGGAAGTGGATCCCATGACATTTACTCCAGCCTCACACTATCTTGGCCATTATAAACTCATTAGGTAGACCTCCAAGGTCAATCACATTCATGTGACTCCTAGTTTGATCCTGAACCGTTTCTTATCCTCACACTAATGACGATATTGGATTAAGACGTTATAGGTGTATACTTGTCAATGTGCACTAATGAGCTTCATATGTACACCCTCACACTAATGATGATATTGGGTGACTACGTTAACCAATCACGCTACATCTAATGTTTTATCGGAGCGACCTAAGTTCTGAGCACTTATACCCTCAAACGAATGATGATATTGGATATAAGTAGTAAGAACTCATTCATCTCTGTATTGACAAGACGGACCATCCAATAATGATTCAACATTACTAATACTATTACTTAAAATAAAGTAATCACCTAATCATGGGAGATTTATGACAATCAAGTCATTAATTTAATTAGGTCAGAATTTTAATTTAAAACATGCTTTACATATCCAATATATCTTATGTATAATTAAATTAAAATATAGAGCCATAGATTCAAATACATGTCTAACATGCAACATGTGTTGTGTGGTTAAGCCTTGCTACTGATACAATTCTGTTAGGACGGATGTGGAACCCCTAAGGTCAGATTGGTGTCCCGCACAGCGGAAATGGGTCTAACCCATGGACATCAAGCATGGGTGTAATTTTAAAATAGATATCAAGCATAGGTCTAACCCATACTATATTCTATTACGAGTGTATAGGAAAAATTCAGGACTTAATTGGAGTCCGGAAGTTCAAGAATGAGTAAAAACAAAAATCATTGCGCAACACATGTGTAGTGCGCGCACTGCACGCTATAGTGTGCACTTGGACTATACACGCACTGCCACTATTTTTTTCATTGCTTATTCTTTTAATTTCCTTCAGCTCACTGGAAAGTGAGCTGAAGGAATTAAGGTCTATTAACCTAATTTCTTCTGGTCTTCCCTAAACACTTCAAAAACACCCAAAATTAATTTTTAACATCAAAGCCAATATCAACAAATGTTATAGAACAAAATTCAAGTTTTTCCAAATATCAAATATTTTTACAAAAATATAAATTTATTCTAAATACGCATTTGCGTAAATTTTGAATCCAATACACAAACTAAATTAGAATCCCAATAAGAAATGTCTCGTGAATAATTCTAGGTCACCCAAAGGTGGTCAAGTGATTCTAGAATGGTAGCCATAGCTCTAAGCTTTAATCTAGAGTTCCAAACTCTAATTTTATGTTATGTATAACATAAATATTTTGACCATATTACAAACATATTGTGTTTATACTTCCAAAGCATCCTAACACAATTTATTAGCCTTATTTTAACAATAAGTTATGTGATCATGCATCCAATATATAAAAGAACATAACTTAAGGGAAGTTCAAACTTACCTAGCAAGCTTGATGCAAAGATCAATTCTTCTTATCTTGGTTGAAATGGTAGGATAACCTCCAAGGTTTTCAAGCTTCACCCCAAGATCCAATCTTGATTCCAATGTTATCAAGCTTCAATCCAAGATCCAATCTTGATTTCTCCTAGATGAAATGTTGTAGAGACCTCACAATCTTCTCTAAACACTTCTCTAACTTAGGCTAATTTCTCTAAGAACTTGCTTGTACTTAACTTTGTCAACATTTTGCTTTGCTTAATTAAAACCTTCATAAAACTTGTTATTTATAGCAAAACTTAGGCAATTTTTAATTAAAAAAAGTTGTAATCAACTTTTACGTGGGCTTAGTCTAATTTATCCAAATATGTATAATTAGGTGTGACTAATCTCCATTGTCTCCCACTTTGATTTAATCCAATTAAATCAAGCCAAGGCTTAGGAAATGGGTTAGTTAAATGTTTGCCATTTTGATTTAATCCAATTAAATCAAGTTAAAATCACCTATTATTACATACTTACAATTACCATAATATCCTCAAATGGTAGAGATAATTAGGATTTTACAGTCCTTGTGTAATTATTGAATTAATCTAATTAATCCAATTAGGTCAAAGTAAATAATCAATGTTATCCAATAACACTTGATTATTATAATATCGAATATTATCTTTTATCAAAATTAATCGGCTACCCAAGTGCTCAACGAGTACACTTCATATTGGGACTCTCTAAGTTCAGACATATTCGTAATATAAGCCTAGCTAATATGTAAGTAATTCGGCCACCTCCGAATTTGCGAAGAACACGGATGACCTTTCTGAACTATACAAGTCGAGGTCATCACATATGTTTAATAATTCCTCCGTTATAGGCTATCCGAGTTGTGCTTAGGAAACATAGAATACACCGTCAAGTTTCCGAGGCACACATGTCATGTTGACATGTCCACGATTCTTTATAACTGATACGATCCACCCTAAGTGATCGACTTTGGCCAAAGATTTAAGAATCGTGACTTTACTCACATGGATACCTAAACCTCTTATGGTACATATACAAGCCGACAGATCTTATCTTACTTCACACTTGATTAGTGAGTGTATTGGTCCACACCCAACGAACATCTAGAGGCCAGACCATTAAAGATTTCTGACATACATGGCATCAAAATGTGGATGATCTCACACAAAATCAATGATATCCTATAGTCAAATGATTGCATATGCTACTCGACTCGAGGAGATTCCTATTGAGGGTGGTGTGTACTTCCTACTATTGGGAATCACTTGTGAGTCATTCAATATTCGGTCCAATCAATACTCACATGTCTATACGAGCTTCCAAAGCTAATGATACATCGGGTTAAACTATTTGAACTCCAATTCCAATATATGAAATGTGCTAGTCTTATAGGTTATAGGAATTCGACCGTATTCCAAAACCAACGACTATAAATATTTATACTTTAAGAATAATTTATAATAATAATACTTATTCCAATGTCGGACCACCTAATGTCTAGTATTACTACAAGACTATTCTAAAGTCGATGTCATTCTTAGCATAACTATACATCCATTTAATATGCATAATGACAACACCATTAATAAGATATGAAATGAAAATATAGTTATTTTATTAATAAATAATAAAATATATAATTCAGATTGGCACTCCAAGCACCAACTCTAACAAGAACCCCAAGAACCGTAAATTTGATTTTGATGGAACAAAACCCTTACAAGGCCACAATGAACTTAATTTTGAGAACCCTTAAGATGATACATTGTTGTGTTCTACTAGCACGGTGACTCCACTAAGGTTGTCATGCCTTAAATAAGTCGAAGATTGAATAAAAGGAATCCCTCCCTTAAGCTTGAAATTCGGTCATAGCCATTTTCTTAGAAGAAAATTAGAAATTGTGTATATGTTTTTGAAGAAGAAAAGTTACACATTATATAGTACAAGACAAATTTACTAAAATATCCTTGAAAAGTAAAAAAACCAAAAAGTCCTAAAACTACCCAATGGCTATATAAAGGTAAAGCCCTGAGTAGTCATTTACTAATTATTACAAATATCTAAGCTTAAGATATTCATGCAAGTAGCAAAAATATCCAAGGGAAAAAGTCAACAAAAATGACATTAATTCTACAAATGCCTAATAAGTATTTTTGACTAATTAGTTTAGTTATAATCTAACTTAACCTAAATGGCTAAGGTAACTAAGTTACAAATAATAACTAAAGTTATCATTAGTCAACATTACAATGAAAAATAAAAAAAGTCAATAAAAGAGACAACTTTTCCCAAAATGACCAAATTGTATAAGATTCCCAAAATTATGTGGGCTTCATGTAACAAGGCCCAAATTATATGTCTCAAGCTCATTAAGCCTTGTGTAACTCGAATACTTGGTGTTGGGCTTGATTCGGCTTTATTCGTCAAAATGTACTCGACTTTAAAATTGTTAGTGTGTCCATCTAGTATGACTTGTAATTTCTCCATTATGTTGAGGGCCATGTCATTTGATGCTCCATGTGTGGCTTGGATCATGTCAATCAAGACCATTAAATAAAAAAAATATTAGTATCTGAATTCACTGGTCAGTTAAAGGGATGGTGGGGGATCATTGTCTCGATTAACATTAGAGGACCATAATATTAACAGTTGTAAATTGGATCCTCAAGATACCTCAATGGGAGTTCAAGATTTATTCAATACCTTAGTATATGCAATTGTTAAACATTTTATAGGTGATTCAAAGTGCATAGTCAATAATTAAAAGTGCACATAATAATGTACCATAATAATAGACAAGTTTAGAATTCAACAAGTGTGATAAAGTGGTAGATCCGGGCCATTAATTCAATATTGGAAACATGTATGATTCAAGTGGTGGACTAGATCAAACAAAATCAATAAGAATCCAAGAATAGCGTCTGTCTTCAAAATAAAATAATCATACATTTACATTACTTATTATCCTTTAAGAAAAACTGTTAAAGGTATATCATACCTTTACTTTACTCAATACCTTTGGGGAAAACTGTTAAAGGTGTGAATTATTTAAGCAAAAGTTGAAAAACATTTCAAGACATCAATTATTTCAAAATAGCAATTATTCAAGGCATCTAAAAAAGTATCAAGGATCTTCTAGCTCACGACTTCAAAATTATATTTTCAAATCCGATCAACAAGTATAAATTAGAATGTTCTATCCATTGAAGTGCAAAGTTAATATTAGGGTTGGTGCTCGAAGCACCAATCCGGATCGCGTGTTTATTCGATAAACACTAAACGACTCATTGAAGATTTCCTAATAGATGGTACACCAACTTCAATAGGAATCTTCTCGAGTCGAGTAGCATAGTGGTCCTTATATTGAAGATACCAAGGTGGATATATGAGTTATTCTCCACATTTTGATGACAGTCGTGTCACCGACCTGTTTAGGTAAGACATCTGCATGTTCATTGGGTGTGGACTGATGCTCATAATATCCAGTGTTTATCAAGATAGAATTCATCAGTCCTGTGTAAATGGAATAGGTATCCTGCATGTGTTTGCGATATAGTAAATCCATGGTTGTGGTACACTATTGTAGACACTGCATTTTTACATATAAGCCCAATGATGAGTCTTGTATGGAGGCACTACCCGATAAGTTGTGGAAGACGCGGGAATCAGACGTCGGAAGGGAAAATTCAAGAAATAATTGCATCAACAAATTTAACTCGCTATTTGGCCTCGAGTTCGCTCAATTAATCCCTGTTTAAAAATATTAGCCTCGGTCTAAAACCCCGCATCCATCCAAAGCCACACGCCCAAGCCCAAAGAACCAAGCCTCCAAGCCCAATCCAAAATAATTAAAACATTTAAAACACATGTCTAAATTAAATCAAATCCAATTAAATTAAAACAAATCAAATAAAATCAAATTAAATCCCCCTTCCTAAATTAAATAAATCACATTCTAAATTAAATAAATCACATTCCAAATTAAATAAATCACATGCCTAAATTAAATAAATCAAATCAATTCTATTTCCTAAATTAAATAAATCAAATCAAATCTCTCCTAAATTAAATAAATCCCTCTCCTAAACTAAATAAATCGCCTTCCAAATTTAATATATTCCCTACCAAATACACAATATTCTTTCCTTATAACAAACTGATTAAAGATATCCCCCATGATTGCATGATTCTTATTTCCTACCCATACAAGGAAAACCCTAACCCACTCTTATATAAAGGGACATAAAGTAGACCCAGAGGGAGACTCTTTGACGGCAAAAAACAAACTCACACAAAAATAAACCTAAGCACCTCTCAATCTTTCTTCCATCCTCTCGGCAAACCCTAACATCTCTCTCTCATCGAAGCCGAAATATAAACCCTAGACACACATCCCTTACAAAACACACAGCTCACTCTGAGGACACTAATTCTCTCTTCACTTCACGCCCATTTTCTCTACACTTCGCGTTCTCTCACACACCTGCAAGAACACACATGCCACTCAGCCTGCCCTGCAGACCACTAACAAGCACACGGCATAAAACGAACAAAAAAATAAAGCCACGTTAACACCCCTCTCTATCGAGTGAATAAATAACAAACAGCCCTCCACACATGAGCTAACAAACTACACACCACACAGCAGCAATAAACCATTCACGCAGCCCCCCACCGACACATAAAAACAACCCCAAACTGAAACCAATAATCCAAAATGACCATAAAGCCGTGAACTACCCCTTGCAACCAAACAAAACCAATACCAAAATAGCCCATTGACCAAATAAAACAGTGAACAAAAGTCACCCGGAAAACAATCCCCAAAATAGTCCCAAATATCACCGAAAATCAGCCCCAAAATACCACAAAACAGCAACCCAAAACAGCCACAAAATACCGCAAACTGCACCCTAAAACAGCCCCAAATTATTGCAAATAGTAACCAAAAACAACGACCAGAAACAACAGCAAAAATAGAGAAAACATGAGCCCAAAATAGTGAAGCAACGAAGGAAAATATTGAACCAATGGACCAGAGGAGTTGCAGAGCATTAACCCTTCCGACGGCCGCGTAACACACTTCCAAGAGGCGACTTAAAAGGTAAGACCTGAGTGCACCCTTTTATTTATTCTTGTTCATCTTTTTAATTATTTATTAATATCTATTCGCATGCGTATTGTTGGTTTATATATGTTATTATTATTGGATGAATGATTTTGTGCTATCCCTCGTGGTATATCGGATAGAAACCCAGACGTAAATTCCGTAGCTGAATTCGAATGGAGGGTAGTGCGGTCTGAACTTGGGATACAATTCCACATACTACTTGAGAAATGCACATAATTCATTTTATCCAATCTTGTGTTTATTCATGGTTCATTAGAAATAATACGTTATTTCCATGCATGATTTGGTTATTTCCTTCGCATTTGGAGCTTAATTATATCTCTTCAATGTTTATGTTTAGATGATTATTATTTATTTATGTTTCCACATTTATCAATTTAATATGTTCATAAAATTGTGTGCTTGCTGTTATGTCGATTTACTTTTATGCATGCAAACTTAGATATAGGTTCTGTTGGTTTCTATTATTAGTCCCAAAGAAAGTATAAGCGAATGAAACACATGATTTATATATGTAAAACTTGAAGCATGGCGGAATCATACTTACAAAGCTTGTGATGAAAAATGATGAAGAAAATCATTGAGTCTTCAAGGTGGAAACTTTCAGCCAAGAAGAAGTGAAGAAGAAGCTTCAAGCCTTTTAGTATTCCAAGCTCCAAGGTTGTTTCCCTATCACCTCCTTTGATCCTTCATTGTGCTAGCAAATGGAGAAAATGAAAAAAAAACAATTTTTTCTTGCCTATGGAAGCTCACGGTGTGAGCAAGAAGAAAATGGAGAGAAGGCTTTTTGTATTCTATTCTTTTCTCTTTCTTGTTTCCAAAAAACCGAGAGAGATATGATAATAATTACCAAAATATTTGGTAAATACCTTTCCAAAAGGTAAAAACGTTTTCCCTCCAAAAAGCCATTAAATGGCTTCACCTACTTACATCGTGAACAGTGACAATGTGTCACTCAAGAAAGGTGACTTGTGACATCCATCAACTAGTCATGTCAAGTGATGAGACTTCGCGATGTGACTTGCGGGTCCCACTCGTTTCAAGATACGAATGTGTCTGCAAACACTTTCGGGCTCGGTTTCGCTAATTCCGAATTAACGAATTTCCGTCGCGACGTAAATTAAATAATTATGCCTAGTGAAATTACTATTCACATCGCTAACGAATTAATTCTAAATTAATTCGTTTGCCCGAATTAAAATTCGATTTTAATTCTGCGTCGAAATCTAATTTCGTTTAATATATCGAATATATTTTTTATCGATTAATTCCAAATTAATCGTTCTCTCTCTAATGTAGGCATTTTATCCAAGATAAAGTTTCTCCGTAATTAATCCAAGATTAATAAGTTCGAATCAAACATCATAGGTGAATCTTCAGGAAGCGACCCAAGAGCTCTCGGATATGTTGGCAGTAAATACGGTCGTCGGATAATCCGAACACGTACGTACCTCGTACTACGTTTTTACCGATTTACAAGACAAGGTTGGCTTCTAGCAAAGCGCCATGCCTACCCATATTCTCCAGAAATATTCTTATTGGAATATTAGATCTTTATCAAGCGTTGTATACCATAGTATCGCGTACATCGATCCAGTATCGGACGATCACATGTTAGGCCTGGGGCTGGAAATGTGTCTCCGTACGAAACATATATCGGACATCAAACAACTAGTCTCTTTAAATCGGACAATCCTGACCTGGTCATATTGTCCCGACGGTTGCAACCTTTATAGAGTATTAGTTCTGTATCATGCGTGATCATCATCTCCATATGTCTGAAGTGATACTTCCATCTTGACATCACATCCAGTACACTACGATTCTCGATAAACCCAGAAGAGGCGTACACAGAACCGGTTTAAAGCCCCGAACCACCAAAACCAAAGTTTACGATTGTCGCAAGTACTAGCGATGCAAGTCTCAGGTTAAGACCATATACACCTACCCTGATGCGGCCTCCCATAGACACGCAGACATACTACCAATGGGATTCCGCGGGGTCTATCCAGAGCGAAGCTGTTTTCCGTACCATCGATAAAAAACACAACCTCCTATCGCACTTGCATAAGTATCCAATACTTAAATATATGAGAACTATGTCGTTGTGCCTTCACAACGCGCACAAGTGCAATAGTAGTCTATTCCGCATTATCGATTTCGATCTCGATAATACTCCGACTAGGGATATTTAATGATTAAACCTTTATATTGATACTGTCTCATCAATCTCAATACGGAATCAATATGGACTTTTTCCATTAATATATCAAAGTAAATAATTACAAAACGGCAAAAGGCAATTTCATTATCACATAGTTAATTTCGTACAATAATACAATATCATTTACAAAACAGTGACGCTATGGGTCATAATGTCTAACAATCTCCCACTTGCCTATAGCCAGTCACTCAAGCATCTAATACCTGAACTATGTATATGTCGTTCCAACACATGCTGAAGAACAGCCTTCGTCAGCGGATCTGCAATGTTGTCATCCGATGCAACCTTCTCAACTTTTACATCGCCACGATGTATAATCTCCCGAATCAGATGTAACGCCGAAGAACATGTTGGATCGTTGATGAGACCTTGGTCCTTGCTTGTGCTATAGCCCCGTTATTGTCACAATACAATGGCACGGCTCAGCTGCTAACGGAACTACTCCTAATCTGATAGAATTTTCGGATCAAACGCCTCCTTGCTGCTTCCGACGCAGCGATATACTACGCTTCTGTTGTTGAATCGGCAACAGTATCTTGCTTGAAGATTTCCAGCTCACTGCTCCGTTATTCAAACAAAAAATATACCCCCGATTGCGACTTGAAGGTCCTTGTCGGTTTGGAAACTTGCATCGGTGTATCCAGATACCTCAGTTCTCCACCTCCATAAATAAGAAAGCATCCTTGTTCGCTAAGATACTTAAGGATATTCTTAACTGCCATCCAGTGACTTTCACCTGGATCGGCCTGATAGCGACTGCACCTG